>BMAO01035549.1:0-27084 GCA_019973975.1 Trichonephila clavata | reverse complement strand
CGTCAGAAACAGGATAAAAGAAACAATATCCGTCAATTTTGTGCTATCATTGCTGACAGTACATAGACCTTTAATTTGAAATATGAAGTACACAAATATTAAATCATATTATTATGGAACTCAACTCCTAGGTTATGGATTATGTAAGTAAGGAACCCACAATAAGGAACAGTTATTGAATTAGGTGGATAAATGCCATGAGGAATGTGTAGAAATAGAGAATCCAGGGTTAAGCAATAGTTTTGAAAGATGATTAGGATTCAAGTAGAATTTTCATAGAAAGCGTGAGATGGTATGAGAGAACAGGAGCGCTGGTAATAAGCTTTGAACGGAGAATGGCGAATGAATTCAAATAATTTATGACTCGACACTCGGAATCCATGGTTCGAAGAAGGATCAAATAGTCAACATGATCAGGGACCGACAATCATTGAAATCGTAATTGATGTTTGAGATTAGGGCGAATAATTTTGGACCAGAGGATGTCGAAGAATGGTAATTTAAACTGGCTGATCATGTTGAAGGTAAGCGGTCAATTCGAGTCAAACCCTCCATATATTCAACATGCTTAGATGTACCCCGGTTGACCTTTCCGTATGTACCTATTCTTTACACGCATATTTTTAACTCTATAGGTTACAAGAGAAGGTCGTTGTATGCGGAAACATACAAAACATTTTCGAAACCCAATCAGTTTCTAAATGAAGTCGTTGCTGAGGTGTCCAGATGCGACAAGAAGGACATGTAGAATTCAGTTCAATAGGAGTGGTATTCGAAAATGTGAATTCCACATTGTGCTTTGAGACGCAGTAATGGATTCATCTTGGTCATTGATTTAGAACTCCCAAATTGGGTTGTTACAAATAAATCGCTGATCATTCGTTAGTAAATAAAAGATAACAATAGCAGAGGACCCGTAAGTTGATCAGTCGAATAAATGTTGTAGCCGTGACCCTTTCAAAAATGATTGAATATGAAACGATCTTTTGAAAGGATCCTCGATTGTTTTGTAAATCTCTTGTCCCTACACCTTGTGTTTCAGGTCCATGGTCTTTTGCTAGTCCCTTTCCACCTACTCATCCCGTTGTGTTTCAGGTCCAACAGCAGCTGCTTTGTGCACCTGTCTACGCCTCCACCTCCGTTGTTCAGGTGAACTAGGATGGTTCTTTGCACTACCACCTGCACTGTTTCAAAGTCGACCTTAAGTTGCTCTTTTGTTGAATTTGTCCTTCTCCCCTTTTTACCCTCAAGTTTGCATTTCAGCTCAGAACAATAGAAGTAAAGTCTTGTCAGTCAAGTCGAATTCACCTTGGAGTTGCTCTTTGGTATAATTGGTGCAACTCATGTTGCATTTTCAGCTCAACATAGTCTGCCGAAAGTATAAAGAAGAACACCCAATAAACAACAAACTTTCAATTTTTCGAAAATATTTTTGATGTAGCGTGAAAATTTTCAGCCCAGAATGTTAAGACGGGATGATCGCAAACTGAAATGGAGGCATGTCAGGGGCGATCTACAAATAGTGGAGATAAGCTCAAGCTTGGTGTGTCTTGAAAGCATACATGAAATGTAGGCATTCAACGTTAGTGTGTCGAGAAGACAAGATCATTCCGTATGCATTTCACGATATATAGACTTCCAATCTTGGCGTGTCAGGGCCTCAACGAGCCAGCAGGCGGTCAATTTTAGTGTCAGAGTTTTA
This sequence comes from Trichonephila clavata, assembly GCA_019973975.1. NCBI lineage: Eukaryota > Metazoa > Arthropoda > Arachnida > Araneae > Nephilidae > Trichonephila > Trichonephila clavata. Next base: position 25,382 of record BMAO01035549.1, on the reverse strand, counting down.
TAAACAATGCGATCTAATCTTGGTGTATAGGTGGCCCGAAAAGGGGACCCAGTCGAGCATACGGACTCGGTCCCCAATTTTCGGATTTCACGAAGATACTTTGGCTACAAGACTTTGCCGATAAAACTGCCAGAATCTGAAATTTCACTATGTCGCAATCCTGACAGGTAACAACGAGCATTTGCATTCCGTTGCGAAAAATTCTTTTCCGTCAAACGCCCGAGATTGGAATATCTCATTGCAAACCTTTTATATATATTCTAGTGGTCACGTGAAACAATTCCCGCCTGGTTGACGCTCCAGCCTTGAAACTCAATCTTTAACGTATATTTGTGCGCATCTTTTTGGTACAAGTTTCAAAGGCCTCAACGTTGTCACCTTCTTAACCCAAAAAGGGAGTCGAGTCGACTCCGTCCCCTTTTTAGAACCTCGACTTTTGGTTGTATATTTTCAGTTCAGTCAGTTCTATTAAATCAGCCGTTGTTTCTTGTTCTTCCATGTTGTTGAAATGTGCGGATAACGAGCAAACGGCGAACTTTACCGCGGTGCTAGTATATCTGTACTCGTGCCTCATCGAACAAGTGATCTGGTAGAGTGGTCATGTGTCTTGGAACTTTGGCAGAATCTCCAGGTTGATGGCAAAAGTCCCAGCTATTCAAAAGATTTGCGCTGGTCGGTTGCTGACCACGATGATCTCGATTTCCTTGCATGCGGGTGCAAATTTGCCTGACACAAAAGGACGGGTATTCTAAGTGCACGGATCCAGGCGGGTGGCTTTCAGTTGAGACGTTCGTTGATAGAGCGATTGGTCAGCAGTCTTTCAGGGTCGTCCTCAAGTGGAATGATCCACGGTGATACCGTGCTTTGGGATCCTCCGAAATTCTGGCAATGGACAATTCGATGGGGACAGGCTTACGGTGTAACCCACGTTGGCATGAGCAAAGACTGAATGAACTGTTGTACAGAAGGGCGGCGGATATGGAGCTATTAGCATATCTGGTGGGTCGTGAATCGATTCCTAATGGCTGGCAATCCATATCATGAGATTTCTATCTTGTTAGCGTGACGTACAAAAATACAGAGGTTGGTAAATACAAATTTTTAAGAGATGCTCTTCAAACTTGGCGCAGCGTGGCAAAAAGGGGGCCGGTCGACTTGACTCGGCTGAACCAATAGGCATTTTCACTCTGTCAAAACTGAAGTTTATCATTCCGATTTCGCCTGCAGCTTATTGAAACTGCTGCGGAAATTATTTAAAATTGAAAATTTTAGCATGTGCAATCGAAACATCTCGTGCCTCATGCATGGGTTGGGAAAGTGCCTTCGCAAATGGTGTTGAATTTGGGCAGCATCTCAGAACATGGTGACGGTCCCAACTCTTTAAAGAAATTTTGCGCAACCGAGCTTTCGCAGGAGGCCTCCTGGGTCAGCAACCATGCCCATACGCAATGGGGCAGGTATTCTGCAGGCGCACTCTTGAAGGACGTACCAGAAGACGAGCGTTTTGCGGTAGATCGCATGTCTTTGCGCGTGAGATGAGTTGCCATGGTTGACGGCGATGCAGGTACATCGGTCACTGCCATCTGGGAATGGTGTATAGACAACTCGATGCTGGCTGGCTTGCCTGGTGTTGAAAGACGTTGGCATGAGCAAAATGAACCAGACATATTGCTTTCTCTGAGGAAAATGATGACGCCTCTCTGCTCGAGGCGTGATGTCCTTGGCATCCCATGGGCCAAAGGCCTTTTGATGCAAACGTTCCCACGTGTAGCATTCAGCCCCATTTGGTGGGACACGCCAGGCGCCAAGGAAGATTTTCGTCGGAAACTGAGCCTCTAATCAGAGGCGGATTAAGATAGTTGGAGGCCCCTGTCGGTAAAGAGGTTTGAGGCCCTCGAAAAACTAAAATTGTGAAAATAGTCGCTTACTTTAAATTCTCAAAATAAAATGTATTGCTAAAAAAAATTCATCGGCTAAAGAAAAATCTTAACTGTGTAAAAAAAATTGAAAACCTTACTTAAGAGCTTACAGTTTTGCTATACAGTTTGATTTCTCTTTGGCAATTCATTTTAATTATTTTTACCATATCTATTTTGTACAAAACATTTTATTCTGTATATAATATGGCCTTGTTGTTCAATTTGTCTTTTCTCCCATAGTACTTCTTAAATTATTTTTAACACGTTTTAAAACTAAAAAAGTTCATTCACCTGATGCATTCAATTTCGGTATTGTTAGAAATATTTTAATAAGTTTTTCTACATTAGGATTTTTCTTGCATCTCGATAAATTTCTTGCGAGGGTTTCATTGTACCTTTGTTTTCTTTTCATTTTTTGTGGCGTGGTTGATTTGTCACTGGCCTTTGCACTCATCAAGCTTGGGGGCTCCCGGCGGTCGCCAGGTCCGACACCCGCTTAATCCGCCACTGCCTCTAATTCAGATCTATTTCGAACCTCCGGAAAACTGTCAGTTAATTCCTGCTTTAGCGTTGCGAAGAAGGTAGTATCGCCACGCACAAATGAATACCCAATGACTTCAATTCAATCTAGAGCCCGCCCTATGAGATGACCTTTCAGGTAGGCACGTAATAAATTTGCAGGTATCTCATAGTACGCTATGTTATCATCAATATTTGATATAAATTCATTGATATTCTCTTTTCCAGAGAAAAATAATTTAGGCAAGACCCTAAAAGGAGCACCATTTCGTATCTCGGACGTTGGGCGCCAGTGTAATAACCCCGCTTCCCGTTTGCCCAGTGACCTAGTTAAAGGTGTGGAAGGAAGTGAAGGATGATTCGGCATGATAACTTCAGATTATTTATTCAACGTTTAAATTAACACAAAAACAATTCAATAAAACATAATAAATAGGATGTTCCCGATCAGTCAACAGAGGAAGGGGACGAGAATCGCGCGTTTGTGGGGAGAATACATCTAATAAATCAACCACTCTATAATAATCGATCTACCACCTCAATATTACTTTACACGGTAGTTATGTATCTAAATGCCAATTAACCTCTTTAATACTTTAAGGTAAGTCGGTACCCCCTATCCCACTAATGTTAAATTGAGCATTTTTATGCACCTTTTTCTCAGAAACTATTAAATGCACAGACTTAAAATTTTTTCTGTATATTAATTAGATTTTTTTATTTAAAATGTACGGAAGCTTTTTTAAACATATTGTTTAGTTTTTTTAAAAACATTCATCGCAACAGTATCACTATGAATTTTTTGAAAACTGTCATTTTTTTTCACGATAACTGACTTTTACAAAAATATTATGGGAATATTTAAAAAAAGTTTTGTGCACTTTATATAGTTAGATATCAGTAATATTTAGTGAAGATTGCAAGTGCTTCCGTTGAATAGGTTCTGAGAAAAAGGTACACGCATTTTTAAAAACGCTGTTTTGAGATAATTGCATTTTTATTATAAAATGTCACTTCATCAAAAAAATTATGAATTATAATCTGTATTTCCACTATTTTTTTAAATATTAGCTTATTCTCAATAACTTTTAAGACTTTTTACTTATTTCTTTTACTTAGATTTCTCAGAAAATACATGTATAGCATTTTTCACTTTTAATCTATAGAGATATTTTGTACCATTTGCATCATTTTTCTCAAATTATGCATCAATTTTTGAAGAATTTTCTGTTCTGATACATTACTATCATCCAAGTTGACTATAAGTATCATAAATACCATGTAAAAATGTGTCAATACATGAAAATATGGCTTTGGTAATACATCATTATACGACATTTCGAAAAATTTCATTAGTGTTTTATAAATTCACATGTAAACACAATTTCTTAAAGTATCAGAATTAAAAGGATTCTTAAAATATTACATAAATGGTATCCAAAATAACAACAAGAAAACTGATTTTATGTTTTTAAACATGAAATTTGTGTATTTTTTGTATGTAACAAGTTTTGTGCAACGAAAAAGGGCATTGCATTTTGGGATATATTTATGTCCCTTTTACTAAGAAACTATAGAAAACAAAGCTTAAAAATTTGTGTGTACATTAAATAAACATTTATCTTTATACAGAAGTGAAATTTCTTTTTAAAAATTGATCAGCATGTTTAAAAATGTAATTTTGTAGAGTAGAATAATGAATTTTATAAAAAGTTTCCTTTTCTATGTTACGACATCTGCTTTTCAGCTAAATGTCTGAGGAATATCTCAAAAATTTCACTTCAGTATATATAATATAAATGCAATATAAAATAAATATTTCTAGTTCATGCATACAATTAATTTATAGATAAGGAAGACACAAATTAAAAAAATATAATCTATATAAGACAGTAATACATGATTATATGGCACTTCGAAAAAAGTCTTTAGTGTTTTGTATATTCACCTGTAAACACAATTTCTTTAAATATAAGAATTAAAAAGATTATATAAATATTACATAGATAGTATCCAAAACAACAAGAAAACTATTTTTGTGTTTTTAAACATGAAATTTATGATTTTTTTTTTGGTTTTTTTTTTTTGTATATAACAAGCTTAATGCAACGCATTTTGAGATATATTTGTGTGTGCATTAAATAAACATTTATTTTTATACAGAAGTGAAATCTTTTTTAAAAAATTGATCAGCCTGATTAAAAAATATAATTTTTGCAGAGTAAAATAAGGAAATTTAATAAAATTTTTCCTTTTCTGTGTTACGACATATGCTTTTTAGATAAATGTCTGAGGAATATTTCAAAAATTTCACTTCAGTATACACAAGAATATATATGAAATATAAAATAAAAATTTCCAGTTCATGCATACAGTAAATTTATAGAAAAGAGAAAACACAGTTTAGAAAAGAAAATTTTTAGAAAACAGTAGCTTTTATATAAAATTTTACCTCATCGAAAAGATCCTGCACTGTAGCCGGTTTTTACCTTATTTTTCTTAATATTATCTTCTTTTTCTTCTTTTATCTTTTCTAATTTTCTTCGCTCTTCCAGAAAAAGCATACACTGCTTCCATTAACCTTTCTCAATCAACAATTTTCATGGCACTTACCGAATATTCTCCAGGCTCGACTCCCATTTTCTGCAGCATTTTTAATTTGGATACATTACCATCATTAAAAGAACAAACAGCATCATAAACACCAAGTGAAAGTGTTTCAATCTATACAAATGTTGTTTTAGGAACACGTGACCATATGACATGAAAACTTTCATTCGGGTTTTGTGTTTTTCCATGCAAACATTTTCTTAACAGATCAGGATGGGAAAGATCTCTAAATATAGGACGCATTGCTTCGACAACAGCGACCGGAAGACTATTTTTATGCTTGTAAGACTTACCTGATGCTTCAGCCTTTTTATATCCACACCATGAATCTTCACCATCAGGACAAAAACCATGTTGAGGATATTCATCTGTTGACAGCTTATGCAGAAAAATGGCCCAGATATCTTGCCGCATGTTCTGAACACTGGTGTAATTTCTCTGAATAGCTGATCCATAGTAAAACTGTAAGTTATCTATTTCATGCACAGTCAAACGATTTTTTCCACTTAAACACTTACCGTCTGACAAGATTTGCCCTTTCAATTGAGATTTTAATCGGCGTAATCTTGTTCCCATGCGCTTCATGACATGTCCAATGCACTCCAATTTTTCAATTGGGTATTCATCTCCATAGATGTTTTTCTTTCTAACAGCGTCAAATGCTTTGCAATCTGTATAGTAATCCCCTAAGTAAGTAATATATCGGGCATTATGCAAAGATAATGACCGTTGAAAAATTTTAGACGCACCTTGAATTTCCATGGCTCCACTAGATCCAACGTAATTCCTTTTACAATCCTTTTGATGAGAAGGTAAGTTTTTACATATGCAATATTTTGAAAGAATATCAATATCTATCACCTTACCTGTATCCATGCTGGTCACAGTAACTACACCACTCAATGATGAGTAACCGCGTTTCTGCCATGTCCCATCTACAACGACTGCAATATTATTATTACCTTCATTTTCACAAATAACTTCCTTCGCAGCATTTTGAATGGAGTCCTCGTAAACAAGTTTTGCAGCATTTAAGATTCGCTTACCGTAAGAAGAAAACCTTGTAGGTGGTTGAGGAAGATTCATTATGCCGCAAAACATTCTCCCAGCTTCTGCACCTTTTCCAATGGAACGCATAGCATATACAAACCTGGTATTTATTGTAGTAATTTGCGTTCCTTCATGAAAATTTGAAGAAGAGAATTCTACACGATATGGACAAGCACAACATTTCAGGACAAATGTAATAGCCAGTCCACACTTACCTTTTAAAACTTGCATGTCTAAGCCATTTTACAGTGAACTTCATTCTTGAAAACAAATGTCAGAATATTCAAATTCATAATGGCATTAATAATACCTACATTTTTGTCATAGGAAGAAAACCTTTCATTTAAATTGGGAATTTTCTTTTCTTTTGCACATGTCTCCTTTGAGTCATGTGCATATCCAGCTTGAGGATTGACACTACTGTCGTTAGTATGGTTGAAAGTATTCTTACCTTTATAAAACGTACGTTTACGTTTTTTGAATACTCTGTTCGATCTTGGCATATTAAATTAAAATTTCAAAATTTTTGATTTTCAGAAGTTTGAAATATCGAAATATTCAAAACGCTAAGAAGAAAAACGTGTATTCTCCCCAAAATAGGTAAACAACCCTAACAGTAACGCTTGCAGTGAATCTACAGTTAACTGCGTATGAATAAATAGAACAGAGAGTGGCTTGGGAAAAGCTGCCCAGATTTAAAAGGTCAATGTTTACATTTGTATCTGTCAAAGGGGGCGTGGCTCATCAGCTGATTATTTTTTAAAAATAATTTTAACATACTTTTAATTAGTAAAATGGCAAGTATGTTATATCATTGGAAAGATCCTGATTTGGGGATTTTAGAAATATCAAAAACTCAAAATCGATTTCCCGAAGGTGTTTACCCTACTGACTCCCCTTACATATCAAACGTAATATGAGGGTGACTAATTCCTGAACTGTAGGCAGTCTTATTAATTAAGACTTAATCCTTTAATTTCTTTATTAATATCACCAGCCTATCTTTAATCTCTCACACGGACTTACTAACCTTCTACGGTATTCTTCTCCTTGTATCTCACTTGTCACCTTAATTAACTAACTGTTGCGACTCGAGAAAAGCTATTCTTCAATTACAATATGCCTTTATTGTTCTTGAACACACAGGATAAATGAGGCTATTTACATGAAATATATGAATTAATTGAGCACACGCTCCGTAAACATAAAATATAATACAGTTCTTTTCTTTGCGTAAAACGTAAACTACTTCAGTTCAGGTTTTATGGGATATGGAGGAACAATGGCTATTATACAACGTAAACTACTTAGAATATTCCATAAACTTATTTACTAAAATTCTGTTGCCAGATTCAGAAGCGAACAAACAAACGCAAAACAATTATTAAATAACATGAAGCAGGAAATGTTGAGCTTATTAGAAGTGGCAACATACTCCCACGTTTTGTTTTGCGAGCAAATCTGAAAGCAATACAAAACAATTACAATAAAATACAAAATTACAATTGCCTGTTTTAAGCATAGGACAAATAGATATATAATACAGTGCTAACAAAGGAAAATGAAAAATATAAGTATAGTAAAATTCAAATTTAGAGTCTATAGCATTAGTTAATATTTACAGTTGTCTACAAGTTCAAACGTTGTCTGGGAAACGTCTAAAGTCATGCAAGCTTTGCCAAGGCACTTTCTTAGAATCTGCTTGATGCTGCGAACCAGCCTCTCCCACCAACCACCATGCTATGGTGCTGAAGGTGAACTGAAATGCCACTTGATCTTTTCCTTTGATTCAGAGGATTGTACTTTGTCAATGACAGCAAATCCTGCTCTCTGTATTTCTTCAATTGTTAGCTCTGATCTGATCCATGAGGTTTTCTTCTTAGCATTGTTCCCTTTATCCTTTAGTGAAGAAGTATTTTCTTTGCGTAAATATGGGCAAAGTAGCGTGTGAAGTCTTCGTTCACAAATCAAGGACTTCACACTACTGTGACACCTTTTTGCAATATGACCAGGTTTAAGGCAAACAAGGGAGCATGTCCGAGGCATAACCTCTGATTTTCGGTCTTCGTAACTCTTGTTTGACATTTTTTTGACAATCTTGGTTTGAATGAGGACGGTCACAAAATATACAGCTTATTTTGTCTGCTACTAGTGTAGTAGCCGTAGGTTCATCTCGTTGAACTTGTTTATGGGACTCCTTTTGATTCATACTACTCCCAAACGCATTTTCTGCTAAAACACAATATTCTTCCCCATCTACTTTATGGCGTAGAAAAGTCATCAAATTTTCTAGAACTTTTTCCTTTTCAAAGGCTAGATCTTCTAGGACCTCTCAGTTGAGTATATGTCTGTCCCAAGCCTTTAAGACTTCAGCTGGGCGACATGATTCCACAACAGGATACAGCATTGCAGCATAATTTGATGTTGTCACATTTAGTGTTTCTAACGCTCGTAAATCGGAACCAAGTTTATCGTATAAATCAGTTAACTTTATGGCTGATTTATTATTCACTAAAGCCAAAAGATCCCGAATGTAGACTTTAATCAGTAAATATTTTCTTCCAAATCGAGACTTTAAATGGTCAATAACTTTTAAATAATTGCCTTTAGAAGGAGGATAACTTTCAACAATATCACGTGCTTTAGTTCTTGATTTTAACGAAGAAAGTAGGTATTGAAACTTATCTTCTTTTCTTAAGTTTTTATCTTCATGAACCCGGCAAAATTGACCCCAAAATGCAATCCATGACCTAGGCATAAGATTATACTCATTTAAACTTAATTTAGGGAGTTTCAAATTATCCGGTGCAATCTCACTTGAAATTTCAGATTTACTTTCATCATGTTTGTTATAATTCTTCTCGTATATAACCCTTATTTCAGTAAATCTGTCCCTATATACGATTCCATTGTATCATATTCTTCATCAGTAAAATTAATTATTTCCTTAATTTCTTGATCTACTTTAAATAAACGTTCTGCTTTTTCGTAAACTTTACTGAACTGAATGTCAATGTTTTTCCCTATTCATACTACGATGAATATCATCAAAAGAATTAGCCGCTACAGTAAGCAGACGGCGTAAATTAGTTCCTTTAGCTTTTAACTCAGCCTCATTATTAGCTTCAATTTTTACTTCAGCCTCATTCTCCTTTTTGTCTTAATCTCGAGTCATTTTACTTATTTCGAACGTATATTAAATTTATCTCAAACACTCAAAACGAGACAGAACTTCTTATAAATAACACAGAAGCAATCACGAATTAAATAAATTCATAAATTAATCACTTTACCTTTAAAAAGTAATAATTCAATGCTTAAATTTGGCTACTTCATGTTGACTTAATTAAAGTATTCTGTCCTGTCAGCCACTTTGTTGTGACTCGAGAAAAACTATTCTTCAATTACAATATTCCTGTATTGTTCCTCAACATACAGGATGAAACAGGAAATGTTGAACTTATTAGGAGTGGCAACACTAACCTTCAAACTTTCTGCTATCTATCTTTCTAGTAGGCGAACCTAATCTATTTTCAAATAAGCTTAATTTGCATATTAAGTCTTCTTCATAGGAGAAGATTCATAATTTTTAACAGCCCAAAGATTTTCCAAGAGGGTTTGTGAGAGGACGTGTATGGACTAGTTCTACCGTAACGCTTACTATGGGGGCGCAACAGTCATTAGTACCCTTTTCTTCTTCCGGTTAATGTAAAATATCCATTGCTTTGAGCTTAAAAATTAACAAGGTATTTTAGAAAAGACACTGAAATAAATACTATAAAATCATGAATCTGAAATCTACACATCATCTTTTATCCATATAGTGCAAAAAAAAGTTTCAAAAACTTGCAATATAACTTTAAAAAACTCAGTTGAATTTCAATTTTTCCCCGTAGATTAACATTACATTGGAAGTAAGTGAGGGTTCCACTCAGTGTTGTTGCTTACAAAGTAGAACTTGTCCATAGATCCGTCACACAGTGAGTTATCAGTGCTTAGTGGGTGTTTTGGTCCATCGATAGCTGTCATTAAATTAAAAAACTCATACTCAAGAACACAGTGAAAAGTCGTTGTACCTATGTCTCTTTATTCCTAAAGCCCATAGCAATCTGTTTACACTCTCGTCTTTTCACATCTTAGCGTGAACAGGCCCAATCGCTGATCATTTCACTTCTCTGCATTTGTGAAGCGATCACAGCTTCTTACAAGTGGCGAGGCACTCAATTTACTGCCCGCCTTGACAAATTTTAAAAAAAATTTAACATACAATTAAGCAATTACAAATACGATACATTTCACAATAAACAAAAAGCACAGTACACTATGGGCATACAATACATTGCTACACAAACATACAAATCAAGATCAAGTAATTCATTTACAATTAAAAGGTAATTTAAGGTATTCGACTACGTTCAGAGGCCTATTTTTTTTAATTTTCTAAAAATCACTAAAATTTTAGCATTTTAAATTTTATTTTTATCAACTAGTTATAAATAATATACATACATAACAATTTAGAAAAATTTAAAATTTTAAGGAAATTTTAATTAAATTTTGAAATTTTTTTTAAAAAATTTATATTTTACAAAAAAAAATTGCTGCAGCACGTTTTTCAAACACATTTCTAGAGGTTGTACAACAAATTTTAAATTATTTTTTTAAATCAAAAATTATAGCTAATCGAAGCTACAACCTATCAATTTCATTCAAATTTTCGATACTTTTATAAGGAAATTCAACTATAAAATCACTAAAAATTGTTCAATTTCTTAGCTTGTAGTCCAACCTCTAGATAATATTATTAATAACGTTTGTGTAAAATTTCATACAAATATCTCTATTGGTTCTTTGGATATTACATTTGAAATACCAAGAAATTTACAAAAAAATAATTTTGAGAAAAATGCATTCAAACTTTATAAATGCAATTTCAAAACAAAATATCACAAGTATATTACTAAAACTCTAATGAATTATATTTAACACCTCCACTCTTTATTATTTTGTTAAATTTTCTCTTTCTTTTGGCCCTACATTTTTCTTCTGACTGATTTTTAAAAAGGAAAAGAAAGTTGTTTCGAGTCACTGCGCGAATGATGTCAACAAATCTGTCATCACGCAGTGTGTAATAATTTGCATTTATGCCAAAAGTTTTCAAACTACCTAACAAACCAATAAAAGATTTGTTAAAAATAATGACGGAAATATGGGTACCCGAAGAAAATGCTTTTAGCTCAATGTTTCTTTCTTAGCAATTTGCCATAAACAGGCGTTTAATGATTCGTTTATATTTGTGTCAAACCGTGGAAGCAATTTTATAATAACTGCTTATCACACAACTTCGTGTGTGTGTACACAGGTTTAACAATATTTAAAAGTTTTATGGAAAGGCTTACACTTTTTTCTATATATTGTTTTCCGGTTGCTATTCTTCGTTGACACTCACACCAGCTCTCAGCTCTAGTTGGGCACGGTCCATATATGGGTATCTCTCTGTTGGAGCAACAGAGAAAAAATGCCACACTTGCAGCGCTTAGAAGAGCGTGATTTTTGACGTGATTGGTGGTAATGCCATTATAGTTTTGAATTTTATTAATCATAACACTGGTAAGAGTTTTTCTTTCCCAACGAGGTTTTTCTGGCTTTTTTAAAGTTTTCTTTGCCGATTATTCACTCTTTCTTAGAAGTATCTTATGCACTCATTTGATGACACTGTTGATACCATGCATATATTTAACTGAAAGATATCCTTGGGAATCACCATCACACACAAACCATAGAAATCAACATATTTTTAAGATCTCGTGGTATAAAAACATACAAAGATTTTGTACGCATCAACAGATTCCATGTTTGAAGTAAATACCAGATGTATGCAGAAACACGCATGTACGACTAGACTTTTAGAATTCTACAAAACTTTGACATCATTTCCTAATCTGGAATTTTCCCAGTGGCGATGGATAAAGTTGCTATAGAAACATTCAGGGAGGAATAGCCACGTCTCTGTCGTCAACGGATATTCCACATTCTCCAACTGACGTGTTGGAACCTTTTGTAATGCTTTTTACTACCAAAGCAGCAACATTCATGGCATCTTTAGCAGTTGATGTAGCAGCAGTCGACATTTCTTTCACAAAGTCTATATGCTCTAATTGTCATATAGGGCATATTCAGCTTAGCACATAGCTTTTTCGCAGACAGATGTCATCTTCCAATAACTTACATTCCACAAATAAGTTGCAAATTAATGGAACTTTGCTTTTCAAGCTTTTCAGTAGCTGAAAAATCGACAATGAAAGTGCATTTGGGGTATTTAAAAGTCACATTAGAAGTCAGTACAAACAAGTAATCTTCATGCAGGTACAAATTCTTCTCAAAATAATTGAAAAAACACAAATTGGGAAAAACACACTTCGCAAAATATTTAAATAAAATATTCTATTATTCCTTAATGTTCCATTAAAACATTCTTTGCACTGTGAAAAATCCTTCAGTCAATCCAGTTTTTGTTCATTACAAGTTTGAATGTTTGCTAATTCCACTGTTTTTGTGAATCTGTTACCAGCAATGTTGCATTTTCAAGAAGTTAATTTAATTGTTTTGTGAACCGTTATAAGTTGATAATTTAAAAAGCAGAATATCCAGAAAAAATTAATGATCAAAAATTGTACAATTAAATCGAAAAAAGTTAAGTTTTTAGAAGAAATTTATGATCAAAATTCTTGACGCAAATCAAAACAAAAACATGTGAGGTTAGAAGAAACAGATGTTACCAATCGCAAAAGTCGAATTAAAAGATCGAAATTGCTGCCCATCAATTAATAGTTTTAAAAAATTGTCAGAAATAGTTTTTAAAATTATAATGGGTTAAAACTGCAAAAATTATCGATAAAAAGCATGTTAAACAGACAACTTCCGGTTTCGATTGACAGCTGTAAAAATATTTTAAACACTTGTAAAATTTTTTGCTAATTATCGTACAGATAAAACAAAGACAGATTTCGAAAGCTGATTGGTTGAATTTTAAAACGGTAAAATAAAAAGAAAATGTGATTTTTGAGTGAAAGTGACGTTTTCAACGTAGTTGGATACCTTACCAATTTTATTAACAGGTCGTTTATATACACCTTTACCTGTTTTTAATGTTACTGCCCTCGTTATGTCATCTGTACCTGGATGAACCTCTATTATTTTGGCAAGATTCCAATTCATTAATTTTGAATTATTTTCACCTTTAACCAAAACAACTTGATTTTCCTTAAATTTTTTGTTGCCTTTATACTATTTAGGTCTCGATTGAGACGATTTAAATAATCTGAAGTCCATCGACTCCAAAATATTTGAGTCATTCTTTGGACTAATTCTCATCTACGGAGTATATTCATAGGAACTTCTTTAAAATCTTGATTCGGCAAGGATGTTAATGGTGAGCCAATTAAAAATAAGCTAGAGTTAGAGCTAAATCATCATTAGGATCTTCGGAGAGAGGGCACAGAGGTCGTGAATTTTTTCCACTTGTGTGACAAGTGTAAAAAATTCGTCATGAGTAAGAATGGTATTTCCCACAACACTTTTAAGGTGACTCTTTAATGATTTAATTCCAGCTTCCCACAAGCCTCCAAAATGAGGTAGGGCAGGAGGATTAAAATGCCATTCAATAATCTCAAAAGCAAGAAAATCCTCAAATTTTTTTGAATTTTCCTTTTTAAATAGCTCTTTAAAAATTTGACGAAACCCATTGGTGGCTCCTACAAAATTAGTTCCATTATCACTAAAAATATCTTTAGGTCTACCTCTACGAGAGATAAATCTTTTTAATGAACCAATAAAAGCTTTAGTACTTAAGTTACTTACAATTTCTAAATGAATGGCTCTAACAACAAAACATACAAAAATACAAATATAACATTTATGCACTTTTTTTGCTCTACCTGGAATTAATTTGATAAGGAAAGGACCACAAAAATCTAGGCCTTTTTTATTAAATACTCTCGTAATGCTTACTCTGGCACTGGATAAATCTGTCATCATTTGGTTTTTATCTTTTGCACTTACCTTAAGACATTTAATGCATTGCTTAATTATACATTTGACTTTGGATCGGCTTTTCACAACCCAAAATTTGGTTCTTATTTTTGCCAAACTAGCCTCAGTACCTGTAAGAAAATAAGAAATATGATAATGTTTAATAATTAAGTCAGAAATAGGGTGGTTGTTAGGGATTAGCATAGGATGTTTTTGTTCGGCAGGTAGATTGGAATGTCTCAATCTTCCACCAACACAGTATTTTCCTCTCGTCTAAAAATGGAGACAAAGTTAATAAGTTGCTGGAATCTGGCAATTGTTGCCCCCTTTCAATACACTGAATTTCCTTTATAAAATATACAGATTGTACATTTCTTACTAAGCAAAATAAAGCTGTAGATAATGCAGCTACAGTTAAAATGCCAGTAGTTATCTGTGATGGATTTCTTGCATTCTCCTGGACACGCACACACCATGCAAGGATTCGTTGCAGTTTCAAAAACGAAGAACATTATCAATGATGGGATGAATCTCGCTATTTTGCAGTAAGAAACACATTGATTACACTTGATTATCCTTCAGCTCTCATTGGTAAGGTTCACAATTATGGATCTCATTGACGTATCTAGGGAATTTCACTACAAGCACTTCTAGAAAAGCTTACCCGAACCACCACAAACCACTTAGTTGAATTTTTTCTGGATCAAGTCCTCTTGATATGATGTCAGCAGGATTTTGTTCCGAAGGAACTTGATGCCATTTATTCAACTCTGTTAATTCTTGGATAATTACCACTCGATTTGCTACAAACCTATTTAAATATCGGGACTCGTTTGTCATCCACGATAGCACTATTGTGGAATCGGTCCAAAAGAAGACTGAGGTAACATCCATTTTAATGCCTGTTGCACCTTATGCATCAATTTGGCGAGTAGCATAGCACTACATAATTCTGAGCGAGGTATGGTTATCTGCTTGGTGACACTCGAGATTTACTCTCAACAAGATTGACTTTTATCTCAGTCATATGGCCTAACTCTTCATATTCCTTCAAAAAATCTCAATAAAATTTTTGGTACTCCTGGTCTCTAGACAAGCGAGTCCATAGCAATTCGAATCTCTCTAGAGCCGGGGTGGGCATTACGTGTATTGCGATCAACCGGTGGACCGCCAAGACAATTCGGAGTGACCTTCTGAAGATTAGCTATTAGTAATTCTACACGGAAATATATTCAAGATTGGCTGACAGTACGCAGACTACGTCTTCTAATGACTGTAATTACGAGAACTAACTTTAGTTGAAAATGCTTCATTTTTTAATGTGTTTTCAATTGTTTGGTAATAAATGCATCGTTAGATACCATACTTGTGGATATTATTATGTTTGTGTTTTGCGTTTTGCTTTAAAGGCGGTTTCAAAAAAGTGAGTTTTTCGTTTTATTTACATAGGTAAGTACATGATCCGTATTTATTATTGTTATTATAAATATTGTTGACCTTTTGCTTACCTCACCCCACCTACGACCCTGGACAGTGGGTGCACTCATAAATTTTTCAGAGGGGGTGCGGCGTGGTGGCTCAGGGTCGACCCCAAAACGCCCAGGTGGCCCAGATACCCATATACGCATATATATATTTCATTTTGTGGATTGTCGGGAACAAAGAGCAGTAAGAAAAAAAATATTGAATAAATTAACATTAATTAATAGAAAAATTATTAACAAATAGTTAATTAAATTTTACGTACTATATATATGGAAGTATAATCGATAGAAAAAAAATCCTGTGCTATGGAGGAGCATCCGGACCCGTGGATCCTCCCCCTCTTTGTGCATGCCACTGATAGTGGGTGGACCGCAACACCTGAAAAAATTAAAAGTAGCTCGTACCCTGGAAAAGTCTGCCCACCCCTGCTCTAGAGCAATGTCCCTCGAGTTCCCTTAACATGGCCAATGCTCTTCAAAAGGCATAGAAAAATATATTTCCCAGACTCATTCCTGTTATGCGTCCGGGCATAATGCTCCTCACAAATAGAATTCCCTAAATTTTTAGGTAATTCATTATCTATCTCCTCAATTTCCTAGAATTTTCTCAAACTCGAATTTAATTCATCGGACCCAGTTATTAGGCTACAAGAATATTAATTTAATTCATCTTTTACACTACCTCCTACTGTGTAACCAAAGACTGAATCCTGTAAAATCAGGTTCGAATTTTTTTATATTTATTTTACCTGATTTATAACGTCATAAAAATACTCAGCATTTCAAAATGTCTATTTTTCCCGGAATTTTAAAATTTGGATCCGCAAGTCTAACTGACTTTGGAATCTGCACACGCTCATCAATAAGTTTATTTGGAATAAGATCAGTAATTTTTTGTACTGCTAACATAGAAATATTTTTTTCAAACCTTTTATTTTTATTCGCAATGACTGCCTTTACTCTACGATAAACTGTCAGTTAGGTATTATTTATGAAGAAAATTGATTGATTTACTTTTTCACTTTATAGTTGCAATCACTGCAAGCATACATTACTCATCAGATTTATTTGTGAGCCTACATCATGTAAACATCTCCCTTTTTGCCACTGCGAATACTTGTCCTTTATTAAGCATATCACCATGCATAAGGTAACGTTCTTTTTGTTTTCAACTATGTTAGTCGAAACGAAATTTTGATGTCCATTCTCAGAAGGAACCGACTAGCTACAGTCCCCGTCCCCCCTTGACTGCGACTTATTTACGACTTCGGGGGCGTCTGGTAAACTTCTCTTCACCCCACTTGACGAAGCATTCTTTAGTTCTCTCGGGAAATGTATTAGTTTGTTAAGCGCTTTGCCGCAAAAACAATTTCGAAACGAACATTTTTTAAAACTGCAGTTGGTGGATAAGCATTTAAAACACGCGTAATTATTTTTCACTATGTTAACGCGCTCTTATAGCGAAAGTCTTTTAAACTGAGGGCAAGCATATAATGGATGATTTTCATTTCTTAAACACAAATCACAATTTTTATTTTTTTCCTCATTAAAAAATACTTTATAAACGGTTTTAAAGGGTTTAAGTTTGTTATTTTTATGATCTTTTCTCGTCTCATTTACGGGCTTACAACTCGAAGTAAAATATAAATCACACTCTTTACCCAATTGTTGTGGTCTAAACCAATCTCCGGATTGTCTAATATTAATGTGAGCTGCTGATTCCCTAGCTAATGTTTGAAACGGTTTATCAGATACTATCTTAAAGAACTCATAGTATCTGATAAAACGTAGAAATCATAGTATCTGATAAAACGTAGAACTCACAGTATCTGTTACTCCTCTCAATTTTAAATAATAATTGAAATTCGTTGTTAAACGCGAAGCCAATTGCACATGCGTTCCATTTTCTCTAAGGGCATTTATAAAATTCTCTAATACTGCTTGTGCTGTGGTTCGAATTCTCTCAGAACAATTGAAGATTGATTAGCAATCATAACAGAATTACAAGGAGCATCACACACGTTTTCTCCTGTCACATTTTGATTCAATTTAAAATACAAAAAATATTTCTGAGGAAACAGAAGTACTTGGCCCTGAAAAGGGCCGTTTTTCTTGCTTTTGATTGGAATCCATAATTATCACAGGAAAATATAAATTAGATTTATCAGGAATCTCACGCTTTAAAAGCCACAAGTAGTGGAGAATAGTGCCAACAGCAAAATGAACCAGTTATAGCAGTACCCCACAAAACAACTGGTGTTATGCGCAATAATATGCGCAGATAATTACCTAGTAGATTAGCACAAAATATGCGCAGATGACCAGGAAAGAAACTAGCTTTTGAAGGGCTAGACACTTGTGAGAAGGGAATAGCATTATTGTAGGTATCTCAGCCAAGTTTGTGGGAACAACAGTGAGTATTTTTTTTTTTAAATGAATGATTGAGTATCATTGTCAGACGTGTTCGCTTGACGAATCGAAAAGTATTTTTAGATTTTGTTTTGACATGGTGGTAAAATTATTTTTTCCAAAACTTTCATAAAACATTTGGTAAAATTCAAGAACAGTTCCCTGGTCTATTTCATTCATTCATACCCGAATCAATCATTTCTTTTTTACCTTTTTCTTTCAAAAGAAGGGGGTGGAAAAAAGTATCAACCACTCATGCTTCTGAGGAAAACGTGCCAAAAAAAAAAGGTCTTTTTACCGAAATAATGCCGATTGATAAGAAGCATGCATTTTGCATGTTTATCCCCAATATCATAATTTAGAAGCAACGTTTTTTTCTTCTACTTTTCCTTCTGTTTGTTTTCTTTTATAAGGCATTCTGGAAATCACGTTTTCTTAGAAGTAGGACGAGTAGATTTTTTTTCTTTTGAGTGAAAGAGGCAAGAAAGTAATGATTGATAAGAATATGAATGAATGAAATAGATCAAGAGATTGTTCTAGTATTTTACCTAATACATTGATTCATTTTTAAGATCTATCGGATCAGAACATTTTCAGCTTAAGTCAATTAAGCAAACGATCTCGTCTTTTAATCCTAATTTTTATGTTTATATATATATTTTTTTCTGAAGAAGCTTTTAACTTATATTTTATGCATATCAAACTAGCTCCTTTATATTTATGTATAATTTATTTTTATATTTTTGTAATAATTTGTTTTTAATGAAACTACAAGAATAATGTGCATCACAACTTTGATGGATTATCCAATACTTAATTTTGACTTTTCCTTAGACAGAATACTATTTGTTATTTTTTTTATTTTAATCAATATTTTACTTAGGGTACCTATAAAAAAAGCGTTCATTGTCATAGATGATGAAAATAAAGCAATATAGCCTCCCAAAATAGAGGATTCTGACATGTTTTGTGCTCATTTATATCGCATCCTTAGAGATGTAAAAAGATATCCTCAAGGAAACTCGTTACATATAGAAACATATCAGACATGATTAAGAAAGTTGCATCTTTTTCTTGTAACTTATGTTTGTAATATTCGGTACTTGCATATTATCATAATATATTGGTGACATTATATGAAACAAAGCACACAATTACCAAATCAGCACGTACAACAAATGCAAAATTGAGGTTGTAAACTTGGCGAGTTATCTTGAACGTTGATGGATTGTTGCAATAATGCCTAAGTTCTAATATTCATAAAATGAAAGGTTTCTGCTTCAAAGGAAATTGGCTCTTTTATAACTGGATTATGCTGCAATCTTTTATATGAAAAGAGACTTCACTACGGATATATTATACATTCAACCAATTGTTTGAATTATATATTTTGCTAAATGAAAAAATGTCTCACCAATTGCTCACATTGTTAATATTCTCCTGTTTGAATGTTCGTTGGAACGGCTTTCACTATTGAGGCTGTATGTTATGGCATTTGGTGATGTGTTTTGATTTTACAAGATTTGTTATACTTAACATAAAATTTGGCGTATAATACGCACCTATACTTTCAGCTGCATTCTTTAATTTTGATGTATATTTGCCATGTAACGTGCAGCCCTTCTTTTACAAAGAAACCTGAAATGTACATGTGTAGTGCTCATATGTTTTGAAGTTATTTCTTCAAGGTATTAACCCAGGCTTTTGAAAAAATAGTATACTTCTTGAATTACAACTCTTTAAGTTCATAAAGTAAGTCAGAACATTAAAATAAGCAGTATTTCAATATATATAGAAATCTAATTTGCTGCATACTCATCTTTTTTTTTCCTTCCTATTTTTAAAGCTATCATTTTTTTACCTATCATGTAACCCACAACCATAAATTTCAATCGTATTTTTGGTGTTAAAAGTATGCATTATATGCTGGATTTTACAGTTATTTCTTTTCGGAGAAATACCCTCTCTCATAGGGTATGGTATGCCATTTTAATTTCTTTTTAGTTTTTTTTTAAAACTCTATTAGAATGATGGAATTAGTTTGATATCCTGGGTCTATGTGGCAAACACTGCTCTGTGCGATAAAGAATCACACCAAGCAGTGCCTTTCTTTGGAATGGAATCCAAGATGCCGGCGTAGCAGTAAAAGATTGGTCGCTGGATATCACTGGGAAACTAGGATGCGAAGCGTTCCTCCTTCCCATACTGACTGTATTGGGTTCTTGACGTTCAGAGGCCTTTATGGAGTCTGTGCATCCTGATTGGTGGGTAAAAGATTGCCAGGAAAATAACTTTAAAGAACTTTTGAAGTACTGTAAAATGTATTTCAACTGAAGAATATAAAAAGAGATTAAGAATAAAAAAGATTAATGGAAAAAGAATATAAATATAATTTTAAAAAAAATATTGACTAAGAGTAATATTATGCAATATATAATAAACGATCTTATAATATAATTTTATAGTAATTATTAAAAATAATATTAACATAATATTGTATAGTAATAATTATTATGTATTTATATGATATAATTTAATAGTAAATATAAAAGAGTAACCACATCAAAATTGTAATAAGAAGCATACATAAGAATACTCATTTAACATAATAATTATTAATAAATAACAAAAAATAATTATGAATAAACAACATCATAATAAATAAATAACATAATAATACTTATAAGTAAGGAATATTATACAATTATCACACTTTATAAAAATTTTATTTTTATATTATATTATTAATAAAAAAATTATACACAATGTATATTAAAATTAATAATGAATATCAAATAAAAAGTACTGCAAACTTGCAATGTTCCAAAAATTGGAAGTTCCATCAACAAATTTCAATGAACAAGGAACACTCTTAAATGCATTGTTTTTCAGTAAATACCACCATAATTGTTAAAATAAAATTGATTTATTTTAAAAAATGTTTAGTATTTTTATTGATATAAATAGGAAAAAAAGAAAATTGGTATTTTCCTATACTATCATTGACCAATTTTGCAAATTAAAAAAAACATTGTCAAATGCTGTTATCCTTATTATTGTTTCCAAACAAGCGTAGAAAGCGGTTTTCTACTGTTAGCTGTGTATGACTATTTTTATTTCAAAAATTGGTCAAGAGTATAATAGATAATTACAACAAAATCTCACTGATGATAAAATAGTTAATGTGTACATGAAACACAAAGATTTCACAGGCTTGAAGTGTAGAATAGGGGCCCTTGGCAAAGCCAATTTTTTCATAACCAGAATCAGTCGCCAAACTACTTATATATAGCGATAGGTATTCCAAGAGTAATGAAGCAATGCAGAAGTCATGAAGAGCTGAATTAATTCTAGCATCTAAATAAACATTGCCAGATCCTAGGGTCTCTCTACTCTGCACTTAAATCAGTTTTTACTTTAATTATTAATACTTGAATTTAATTAAAATGAACAATGCGTATATATATACAGTCGACTCTCGATAATTCAAACATTCGATAATACCAACCTCTTGATCATTTGAAGTATATGCTCAGGCCCTAGAAAAATTCTTGATATTTTGAATTAAAACAATACGTTTTGGTACACTCAATATTTTGAAGTAAAATTTGTGACTTCCCAGTCTACAACACGCAAAAATTCAAAGTTATTCCATAAAATTCATGACAATTCAAACACTATCATGCACAGTCCTGTAGCAAACAGGTTGAAGATTACAAGTTTGCATTGTATTGTCTCTGCATGTCTCCCCTAAAACACAGCCCCTTTGATGATTATCTTACTGCTACCCCTTCTTTGTGTTTTCCAGTTCCTCAGGTGAAAAGACACATTTATTGCTTTCTTCTTCAAGTGTACAATAGACCAACTGCACCTGTTGTCAGCTGACCATGTCTTTCGCTAACACATGGCCTTGCTATACATGTGTTCAGAAAGGATGGTTCATTATTGGGAAAAATATATGCATAGATTATGTATGCATGTATTGAAAGCATTCTTTTAATACAGGACTTTTAACTCTGTATAATATTTATACTGTATAATATGTGTACTTTTTAAAAATTCTTTAAAATAATTTTATACATTTGTACAATTGTTGTTTTATTACATAGTTTCAAATATAAATGTGTTAAAAAAAGTTCTCTTCGTGTATTTTAGGAGTTTTTTCCTACCTTCCTGATAATTCGAAGTTTTCTGTAGGTCTCTCTAACTTCGAATTATCGTGAGTTGACTGTATATAAAATGGAAACAAATCTAACCGTGTATAAGTTTGTCTTTCTACTCAATAGAAAATAATTAAAATTTTATCATATATTAACATGAGAAACTTGGCATCCAGGTGTTTTCCATCATGAAATATTGTATGTAATTAAAGAATTTTATTTAGGTTTGTTAAATTACTATTTGCTTAAATGTATATTGTTTTAATCACTATTTAAAGATATCTTCTACCTTTTTTTAAAATTTTATCACCAGTCATGTCTAAAAACATACATTTCTTTGGGGGCTTTAACTGTTTTTCAAAACTTTGCATTGAACAATTTTACCACGTTTTATTAATTCGCTTTCTTGTATGTCTGTCCGGGTGAAATTTTATAATTGATTTTAAACTAACTTCCCAATGAGCAAGAGACTTGAAATTTGGACCAGAGTACAGAAGTGGATGACAATGCATGAAAATGTGAAAAAAGAAACATTTTAGTCTGTTATAAAAACATGGTACACTAAAATGTTTTTAACCTTACCTTGTTTTGAAATTATTTCATTAGTGTTAAAAGCAGGCATAAGGAATATACATATTGACTTTTTCTATTTAAGTTTATTGATATATATAAGTGTCAGCATATATAAGATTTATATTAGTCAAGAGAAAAAGATTAGTGAAATTATTGTGTTTAAATGGGAATTTACTACACTTATCCTCGATTGACTTTAGCTTTGTTAGATTCTTTTAAAATATCATTTCATGTTTCTGTTTTCTGACATCATTCAATTGTGTTTTTTGGAAAATCAAATAGTTTTTATCCATCAGTAGGTAAAAAAATATGAACTGCCCTTATTCAAATTAAAAATTTACATTCAGAAAGAATCAGATTATATAGGGTTCTTGAAAATTGTGACTTTTTACTGGGGCATGACTCTAAATTTATGTATTTCAAGGGTGCAAACAAAAAAAATTATCTTTCAAAGTGACCAAAGTCAATACTCTCTGAAAATTGAATGGAGCCAGTGGATCATTTAATTAGAATGCTGATGAATAAAGTTCACATTAATTTAACAATGTATTTATTACAATAAATCTGAAAGGTGTGAATTTCTTCAGTATATAATGTACCAATGCATAAGTAGAGCATGTGTTTGAATTGTGAGGAATTATTAAATTTACGCAATACCGTAATAATTCACTCTAATACTCTTAAGATAAAAATGTGTAAATATTTGTAAAATATATATTAAAATTTCTCCCTCTTTTAATGCAACATATCCTTTTATATATATATATATATATATGTTTCTATTATGAACTCAGTCTTAATTTATCTTCAATCTTTATCTACTTTTATTTAATTTTTTCTTAATCTTATGCTTCCTGAATATAGTATGAAATAAATATACATTATTATAAAGGTAGAGGAGAAAATTTTTCTACAAATGTAATACTATGAAATTTTGTTCAGAAAGATTTATTTGAAACATAAGTTCTTTTTTATGTACCAAAGTTTGCCGAACTTTAGACATATCTTGTGTTCTGTATCTTTGTTTTTATAATGTGAACTATTTAAGATTAAGGGTTATGCTACAGAAATTAATCAAAATATAATTATTTGAAATGTTTCTGCTTTAAATTATGATATTTATTATAAGTTGGAGTTTTCTTTACATCTTATATGTTTTTCTCAGATGTAACATACAACACAATTATAGTGTTTATTGATTGGGGCAGAATTTTTCTTTGTGTACCATTGGTCAATGTATTAATAAATTTAACAATTTGATTGTATCTGATTATATTATAGTCAAAATAAGAAAGCTTTATGGACTATTGAACATTTTCAAAAATCCAGATATAAAGTTTAGCATTATAAACATAATCTCAAGTTGTATCAATACAATGACATTACAGGCAATATTCTTGTGCTTTGGAGATTAAATTGTTTTCAAATTAATAAAATGTCTAATTATTTGATAAATACTTTGCACAGTAGCAGAATCAAAATATTATTTAGATATTTTGCTAATCTATTGAATTATACTCTATTATAGATGTTATGTATGCTCTTATTCTCATTTTTTTCATATCAAAATCTAAGATTCCTCTTTAGCAGAATTTTGGTGAACCACTATAAATATTATTGTCCTCTTACAGTACAGATTATTGTTTTATTGGTTATTCTTTGGGGTATACATCTTTGCAAATGGGAGTTGAAATATGGATAATGTCTTAGTTTGTTTGAAGAAAGAGGAAAAAGAGAATGAATATATACTGAGTTATGTGTGTCATTAATGTGAAACTGTACCTTTTTATTCATAATTTCTCTAAGAATTTTTTATAAGATAGGAATCACCTATGATAATGTGTTTGTAAAGTTCATTTTTTGTTTCAGAGTAATTAGGACAGTTGAAAATGTTATTACATCGCAAGTCATTAGTTTCATTGTAAAAATTAGTGTCATTTTAAAAATAGATCTACATATTTTTTATATTTAAAAACTTTTTAATATCAACACACACACATTTCTAATTTGGAATGTTGAACATATTTGTTCAATATTTTAGTAAAATGTTAATGTTGTGTGAGATTTATTCATGAAAAAAATGGTACAATATTCAGTTAGAACATTTAACATTTTCTTTTATATTGAATTTATGAATTAGGAGATTAATATCCTTAATTATATGCAAAGTTTTGCACTCTTTAACATTATTTCTTAGAATAAGCTGTGTTTCTTTCATTGATCATGCAGAAAATAAAATCTTTGATTTATATAATATTAGAAGTCTTTAAAGTTGCTGCATAATTCAATAATTTTAAGTTATATCACATTTCCTTTGCCTCTTTTTATTCTATATTAAATTTAAAATTATTATTATAAAACTATACTTTCATCTTGTTGCTGAATGCATTGTAATTTTTTGTTGAATGCATTTCATTGTAAGGCATTAGACTGTTGAATGGATAGTACTCACTGTATAGAAATATATGTATTATAATATTGTACGTAATAGTTTTCCCTTTCCACGTCTTTTTTTTTTTAATGTGGTTCATGCGAAGAAAAGTTGATGAGATAGTCTGAAGAGAAAAGAGATTCAAGAAATTGTTACTAATTGTGGAAATATTGAAATTAGCAATAAACAAAGTTTT
>BMAO01035548.1:0-21040 GCA_019973975.1 Trichonephila clavata | reverse complement strand
GAAATATAATTATAAAGCAAACAAAATACAGAAAAAATACGATTAAACTATCCGACTACCGTAAAATTTTGAACTTTGCGAAAAATTAATATTTTTTAAAGATTTTGTTTTATAGATTATTTTATTAGCTTTATAAAAATACCAAGTTTATTATTTTCCGTTTGCTATAACAGACACTAAAAGTGTTTTAGTATAAGCAGATGCCATCGCTTTAAGCAAGATGCTGTACTTTAAAACGCGTTTTATTCGAAATGTTTTTTGGCATTGTTCAAACGAAGACCGCGCGCGCGCGCGATTGCCAAAAAAATTTTTAAAAAAATTAACTAAAGAATTTTTGTCTGTGTGCTGTGTTAATATATAAGCGTATTAAAATTCAGATTTATCATTGGCTGTATTGTCACAAAATTTAAACTCTTATGTTAATATAATCACTGTTATTTTAAGCTATTTCATATAATGACCTCGATGAAATGCTCTAGTTATTGTAAAAATTAAAATATCTTTTCCGAAAGTCATTTTAAAAATGAATAAAATCGCAACAAACGGAGAGAAAAATTGAAAGTTTGTTCATAAACTTTTGGTACAAAAGGGTACCGTTTATAGTATTTTTTGTCAATTAATACCAATTTTTTAACATATTAGTACGATTAATTATTTTTTTCTCCTTAATTTTTGCATATTTTTTTTAAATTAACTAAACAAATCTAAAAATCATAAAAAATTTCACTATCTCAATTAAAAATAAAAAAAATATATGGCAGTTATAGAGAATGCCGATAGAAGTGAAAACTTAGAACTTTTACTATTAAAATATAAAATTTCATGATGTTTGAATTAAAATTATCAATATCAATCTGGTTTTCACATCTATTGACACTCCGAGCAACAATTATATGCCTGTTATATGGTTTTTTATTTTTGAAATATATTACGGACTGTACAAGTTCATGACAAAATATAAATACAATTCAATTGAAGTAACAATTAATATACAATCATATTATTTATGGATAGTATTTGTATTTACTTAAATTTCAATGTACTTGATTTTTAACATTATTTTAAATTGTTTTGCATCATTGTCATCATTAATTTCAACAATAACTTAGATTTTTTGTACTTTCAATTATTTCATTTTGTTCTAAAAGCGATACAATAGGCTTTTGGTAACTAAAGTAAGAAAATAAAATGTTTGATTCAAATTTATTTAAGTATCGCGTTAAAACAACCTCGATCATCGTTTTACATTTTGTAGTACTGAGTTTACTATCATTGGACATATTTAAATTACAAAACTGTTTTATTTAGAAATTCAATTCGTGGTATATTTGTAGCATTTGCAAAGCTAATGTTGAAGTCACCACTTAAAATAATCGGTTCATTATCATATATATTTTTTGCCAAATTTTTTTTCGAGTATTTCAAAACTTCTTTTGTATAAATCATCAAGTTTTCGAATAAAAATTTTTGTTTTTGTCTCATAGATTTTCCAGACGAAATCTAAACGGCAACCATTAATATGTATTGCCCAATCTTGGAATCACAACGAGAAACGCATATTTCGCCTACATCAGAAACATTAACACTAATGCTTCTAGTGAATTTTTATGTCCATATGTCCATATGTGCAGTAATGAAGTGCGACGTACTCTGAATATTGTGATAAATAGCTACACCTGCTGCTGGAACTTCGGGTCTTCTATAACTTACAACAAAGTTGAAATTAGGAATATCAAGTGGTTCTTCGTTTTTCTTACGAATTTTTGACAAAAGCAGAACATTTGACTTTTTAACGAAAATATCATTTTTTAATGCAGCTGCATGCGCATGTAACTTTGACAACTGAATGAAATATCGATAATCCTTTCTTATTGGAGATGAATTCTAGAAAAGTTTAGGTGACCGTTTGTAGTCCTCTCGATGACTTGTTGATCTTTTATGATATTTATTTACATTGATAACCATATTTTAAATTTCAACACATTAATCTGAATTATTATTAGATTTTATAAAATTTTTAATTTCAAATTTCACGGTAAAAATATGATTGAACAACTAGAAGTCTGTTTTACAACAGCAATAAGAAAAAATCTAAGCCACTGGAAATGTTGATCCGGATAGTGTGATGCATTGCAGAGGTTAAATATTGGAAAATAAATAATACACAATTTTCAAACGCCAGAATAAATACCAAGATTTAAAATAATTTTAAATAATATAAAATTTTCAGATGCCAAAACAAATACGAGTATTTAAAATAATTTTCTGTTATTTATTTTTAATCTTAAAAATGTTAGTATATTTATTTAGTACTCACTATTGTACTGCACAGTGATTCTTCAATTAAACGATTAAAATAATAATCAAACAAAACACTATTTCAAAAATGCACATTGTATACACATTAAACTTTTCACTAAA
Organism: Trichonephila clavata; assembly: GCA_019973975.1. Lineage (NCBI taxonomy): Eukaryota > Metazoa > Arthropoda > Arachnida > Araneae > Nephilidae > Trichonephila > Trichonephila clavata. The sequence continues at coordinate 18,619 of BMAO01035548.1, read as the reverse complement.
TCCATTCAATTTCATTCATAAAACATACACAGCACTATAGGTCAGCTGTATAGCTACAGGTATACTGCTATAAGTAAGTCGGTGACGCAAATGCACCAGATTTCACCCATCCAAAAAGTGTCTAAGGCGAACAGCACATTGCGCGCGCCAGTCAGAGCATGTCGGTGACACCAACCCATAAGATTTTTCCTACCAAAAAGTGCCCAACGCTGCTAAAGAAGTTTTCACTTCAAAAACATTTATTAGAGTTGTCGGGTATTTTCTTTAATGTAGCAATTTATTTTATTCAGGGATGTACTCTCATTATTTCCAATGCGGTGTTACAGAATCGAAACACACAAGAGATTTTCCTAATGATCTTAATTTAATTATATGTGCTACTACATTATTTGGAAAAAATGTTTCGCTTGTGAATAAATATGATTAGAGATAAATTCAAGATAAATGCAGGTTAATCTCTAACGAAATAAAAATGATTTAAATATATTATATCTTGTTTCGTCTCTGTATTATTTCAGCTTTGTTTATCTAATGATATTATATATATATATATATATATATATATATTATATATATATATATAATATACATATTTAGTACTAATTATTTATTCTTTAATAGTATAATACATACAGTTTTTCTTTTGAGCTATTAGAAACTGTCTTTTATCAGCTCTGAAAAGATTATTCGACTATAAGTTGTATTTCCTATTATAAATCCCACTCAGCATTAGCTTTACTTTTCCTCTCTCAATTAAGAAGTTTGAAGCATTAAATACACTCATGTCCATAAATTAAAGAAAATTCATTATCACACAAAAATGGAACTCTAAAATAAAAATTTCACCTGTGGAATTATCACACACATCTTGAAGAAGAATGTGCGTTACAGGAAACCACCAGATGGCGCGGATAGTACATCACAATGACGAGAGTGCAAGATAGTGGTATATAAGGAATGGTGGCAAAGAAATAAATTGTTCACAAGCGCTTTAAAAGCCTTTCAGTGCAATAAACGCATAGTCTTGGCACAAAGGAAGCATTTGGATGATTTTTTACGTGGTAGAATTTTCGGACGACTAGAATGTGGAAGTACCCAGATGGAAGTGTCCGAGGAACTTGGAATTGCCCATAGTGTCATCTCCAGGCTTTGACAACGAGTCCAATATGATGGTAATGTGAGTAGGTCGCCCCCAAGTTACAACGCCGAATGAGGACCTGTATTTGGCAGTTACTGCCAAAAGAAACAGACGGAACACAGCATCAGACCTGTCTCGTCAGCTCTCTTCAGCTACCGCTGCGACAGTTTCAAGGCAAACCGTGTACAGACGCTTAGGGCACATTGGTCTATATGCTCGTAGGTCTTCCAGATATGTTCCCCTTACCGGAACTCACTGTCTCCTGCGATTAACCTGGAGTAGAGAGCATGCATTGTGAACACCGCAGCAGTGGTCTTGTGTGATGTTTTCCGACGAGTACAGGTTTAGTTTGCAGTCTGATTCTTGCCGGACTTTCATATGGAGAGCGCCAGGTACCCGTTACCACCAATATAACAAAATTAAATGACACCGTTACGGTGGTGCAGGATAGCTCGTTTGGGGAGGAATTGTTCTTGGTTCCAGAACTGACCTGCATGTTTAGAGTGTGGCGATGTCAGGCCACATCTATCGGGATGTCATTCTGGAACAACATGTACGTTTGTTTCGGGGTGTCAAGGGGGCTGAATTTCTGTTTATGGATGACAACGCCCGTCCTCCCCGTGCAAACATTATAGACCAATGCCTTCAATCGGAGGATATCACCCATATGGATTGGCCAGCATACTCACCGGACTTGAATCAATAGACATGTGTGGGATATGCTTAGCCGACGAATTGCAGCACGTCAATCCCCTCCCACCTGTCTACCGGAACTTCGGAGGGCATTGCTTGATGAGTGGTGTAATATTCATCAAGATGAGATTGATAATTTGATACCCAGCTTGCGTAGGCGTTGTAAGGCCTGTATTGCATCGTCCGGGAGACATACTCCGTATTAACCATCATACTAACCATGTTATACTGTTTTTTTTGTAAATAGGTTCCTTATTGAAATTTGCTACAGGGAGTAAAAGTCGCAATTTTTATTAATTATGTCAAACATATAGCATCTTTTTTGCTCTTTACCTTTTGTTTAATAAATGGACTTTACAAATAAGTCAGATTTGTTTTGCTTCTGTCTCTTTCTTTGCCTGAACTTCATTATCCTTAATTTTTGGACATGAGTGTAGTTCTAAAGGGGAGAGTGAACTTTTTTGTTTGATATTTGTTGAGATAATTTGAAATGCACCAATTTATTCAAGAAATGATGCCTGTCAGTGTGTAACACTGTCTTTAAAATTTTAGAATATTTTTTTATAAATTTTTTTAATAAGTAGTAAGTTTATTCTGAAAAATTTTAATATCGAAAATTTGTGTAATTTGACACAACAGAACGTCTTCATTTGACTTTACGAAAAATTACTTTTATTTCAAATCGCCCGTTTGTTCTTCCCTTACAAAGCGCTAGTAAGTCGCACGTGATGTGCATCTGCGTTATAATGCTAATGATTTGCATATTTCATCGCCGACAACGCATGTTATTTTTACATGGTTTTCATGTTTCTTTCATTGTTTGGTATTTTGTGTGGCCAGGAATGTATTATTATTTGAGAACATTTTCAATAAAAGAAAAATGTACCACCATATTGCAAAATACGTAACTTTTTTTTTCTGTAATAATATTCTTAAAATTTTTTATGTATATTTTAATTCAAAGGACACTAAACATAAAAAAGAAGTGTAATCCTTTAAACACCCTTTCAATATCCCCGATTTGAAAACGGTCGGGTTAACTTTTTTAATTTAAGAAATAATTGTCACTGAATAAAGGCATTCATATATATTGTTTCTTTGCTCTGGTTCTTAGAAGTAAATTACAGAAATTATACAATCAATAGCTAATTGTGTTTTATGTTTCTTCAATTTTAGCGAGTTTTTCACGTAGTGGAACAAAACCGCTATTAGGACGTAAATTTCCTCTTCGATTCATATTTTGTCGTACCTTTTTCCCAGCCAATTTGCAACCAATTGACCTCGGGTTTCGTCATTTGGTCACATTTGTGCCCTAGATGAGATGGATCATATTTAAATTTTCCCATAGTTTTCCCGAATTTTCTTACAAATTTTCCTGTATTTCTCTAGTTTTTGCTTTTTTATAGTGCTGATACAGATTTGTATCATTATTTCTTTTCAGCTCAATAGTAGTACATTTAGAGAAGTGGTACAGCACACACTAACTTCTGTTAGTAAAAAGTTCATTAGTTGCATTATTGTAAAATACAACATGTGAAAAACGCACTAAAATTACTTGGGCATGCCAATGATTGATATCGTGTTTAAAATGTTTAGCTTTCATTTCCTTTCTTAATTGCGAAGGGATAAAATTATACAAATTTATCTTTTTTGGGAAATTGTTGCGTTTTGAAAAAAGTTAAGTAATTGATTCAAACACTTAATAAAAATGTACAAAAAAAGAAAAAGAAATTCGATTGTATATTTCATAAAACATCGAAACTTTTTGAACCGACTAAAAGAGAAAAGTTACGGTTGTGTTTGATTTTCTTTAAAAATATCTACTAAACGCCTGTAAAAGTGCTCAAAAAATAAAATCAGTTATTTGCTTTTGAGAACTTGGTTGCTAAAGAGCAACTATATTTAAGAAGTAAAGAATCCTGATGATTTTTTGTACGGTTTTTTTGTGTGATTTTTAGGCTTAATTTATTTAAATGTACCTCATCAAAACTTATAAGTTTTTCATACGAACCCTTTATAATGGATACAAAATAAAAAATTTTAATCATTAATTCCTTGTTAAGATACTAAGTAAAAAAAAGCAAGCTTTTTAAGTTTATTTTATTCAAGTTAATTTATCTCTGATTAAATACTTTTTAAAATGGATGAATATAATTTGATTGATTATCTTAATGAATTAAAGTTTTCTAGAACAACAAAACTGTTCAACTATAAAATAAACATTGATTATTAAGTCTGCTTTCAAATATCTTTGTTTACTCCTCTAGAAGTAAAATAACACTTTAATACATTTAAATTACAAAGAAATATGAAGTTTAAGATTGTTTCGTCTTTGAAAAATAAAAATTGTTTTCTCTTTTGAATTAGTTTGAAACTTTGTATTATAGCAGAATAAAAAACCATGAAAGGATATTTTCATATCTATTTTAAAAGAATACCTGTTTTAAAACGTATTTTTCAGTTTACACACTTCCTTTTGGATATGATTATCTGATTAAAAAGCCTCATATAACGCGATATTAATATTATGCAAAAATGTTGTAGTCCTAACTCTTAATATTCTACTAAATATACCTAAATAAATATAAATTTAAATTCAAATTATGTTATTTTAAATCAAATATTTTAAAACAAAAATTAAGATAGAATGAACGTTCACGTAAGCGTTTGCGTATACATAAATGAATAGTGTCAGCTCTAACTGGATCAAACTAGCTCTAAGTTTAAAAAATATGTTATATCGAAAAAAAATTTACTATCCTTTACCTTTTAAAGTGAGTAAAAAAAAAACAAATTTTATATTTTATTATACTAGCGTACTAATTTGAACTTGTAGGAACATATACCTAATCATTAATCGTATATATAATAGCTCTATATAAATCTTATCTAAAGCTAAACAGTAAACATTAATTATAGATATATGTACATTATGCATGTGTTTGCGTGTGGATATTTAATTTATGCCCAATGAGATATTGTAGTCGTGCAAGAAAAATCCTTTTAATTTACACACACCAGCATTTTTTAGGATAATTTTAATATCAGGAAACACAACTTACCAACATCTCCAAACAAGAGTGTCAAGCAACACAAAATACTGAAACTTCTACATTTAAAATAAGGAAAACCAAGAAACATATAGAACAACATCCCCAGACCTTCGTTATTTTATAAAAGCTGAAAGTTTCTCTGTGGATGTCACCAACACAGGTAAGAACGATCAGCGTGTATGAAGTTTGGATTATGGTTACTTGGGCAGGTAACAGGTAGTAAAGGTGTATAAAATAGTACCTCAATTTCTATAAAGTATAAATCTTAATTACTTTTTAATATTTTTTTCCCGAATATTATTAAAACGCACGTCATACATTGTCAAACACTTAGAATAGTTGCAACCTTCAGCCAGATACCCATAAACTTTTTAAAATATAATATGCTTTCGCTATAGTATCAAAGCTGAATTTCATATATGTTACTTGGGGCCGATAAATAATATTACTTCAATAGCCAGAAAGTTTTAATGTTTTTTTTTAATATCTTGCCAGACTTATTGAAATTTTGTGGTAGCGGGAGCAAGACAACAACTGTTCAAAGGGATGGGAGTGAGATAGATTGTTTAGTGTATTGCGATCGCTTTAGAAATCCAAAATAAATAGTTTTATTACGTTCATAAACATTATAATAAGTAAAATAAAATATTATGTAATTACTGAATACAATTAAAGTACTATTACACTTAAAAAAACATTTAATCTTTGCTTAAAATTCATCATTGTCGTCGATATTTTCATCTGCGTCATTACAAATACAATTAATTTTCACATAATTTGGTACGGGAAGGCTTCCCTTAAACCGCAAAAAAAGGTATTAAAAATTGGTTCGTCATATTCTGAAAAAGCATGAAGGCCATTTACAATGGTCACCATTTTGAACCTCTGTTAAGTGATATGTACTACTCTTGAACTGGCAATCTGCTCTCCAAACTTCGACACTAGGTCTCTACAAGGTGAATCTTAAGTGCCTCTTGCACTCAAATTGAGCTATAGCGTATTGTAACATATGGAGTAAATCTAACTTAAAATTTAAAACTTGTAATGAATTTGATTGCAGAAACCAATTTAGGTAACACATTTACTTATATTTGCATATATAGTTAAAGTATGTAAACTACAAAATTTTAAATATATACAATGAGAATCGTTTAACACGAAAGCCGAGTGGAATGAAATACATTTTCCAGTTAAAAGATATTGCAAGAAATTTAACTTAACAAAGTTAAGTTTATTAGAGTATATTTTGTTTACCTAGATATGTGTACATGTATTTAATAAAAATCAGTGAAAAAAAAATTCTAATTAGAATTTTATCAGTTATTTGAGTAGTTTTCCTTTTACGCCCACACACACTTTCCTTTTCTTTTTGAATAGGATATCTCAAAACCTTGAATTGCTCTTACATATCTTGAAATATTTTCCCCTTACTAACTGTCGTAGCTACATTTTTCACTTTCACACAATTGTGTTCATGATAAGCGATTATTTTAGAACGCTTCCTTGGTGTAATGTCCATATTTGAACAAAAGCAAAACTAAAACGTGTTGCATGGAACAAAAAATTTCACCCACAACTTGCTACACTTAAAATTTCATAACGGATGAACTAAAACAGGCCAAACGAGTAAATTCTATTCAAGGTTAATCCATAACTCTACCTCTAAGCAGATGCAACCCTTTTGAGGTAGTTCGGAACGTGATTGGTAATCGCATATCAACATAGAGATGAAAAATAGGTTTGTCCATATTAATTCAAACAGAATTAGTACATTCATTGAACGTTGAGGAAGAAGTACTTCATTCAAAAGTTTCAAAGTTCACTGAGTAGGTCTTTATTGAAGGTTTAAACCCGAGTCTATTATTCATTGTATACTTTTATTACTGGCTATTTTTCCTGATTAAAACTTGTAAATTATACCAATTAAGAAATGTTCAGGAGTTAGTGGTAAAGGCTATGAAGAGTCATTATAGATAAACGCTATACACTTTAAATTATACATGGCTTCCGTTTTTAGGAAAACCCTTTTCTAGCTCATTCATAGAGAAACTAGAATGAACACTTACTTTTCCTAACCAAGTTTCAATTGTTATAAAATATTTCTTCCCAAACTATGTTAATATAGGAGGAAGTACGACGTAGTTATTAGGAGCCTTGTAAAATTATAAGAACGTTCTTTCATTTTTTAATTGTGCTCTTCCAAAGAGAGGAAAAATTTCTATTTGCCCTTTAATGTTACGGGATGCAGGACTGGTTTCGATTTCAGTGCAAACTTATTGGTGCATGGGCTCTTATTACACCACCACCAAGAGTTATATAATGGGAAATCAAATACAAAAATTTAAATATATGCACAATGGTATCAAATATTTTATTTCAGAGTGTATTTTACAGAATGTATCAATTGTTGAAAAAATAAATTTTTATTAAGTTCTGGTATCTTCTGCGGAAATTTGAAGAAAAAAAATATTCTGAAAATATTATTCGAACTTCGATTTTTTTTAAAAAATTTAGATTGATTTAATATTTTCAAATCATGATGAGATCGATAGCTATTGTAATGAATCTGCGATTTTAACTATTATTAGAAAAACGGATGCAGGGATATTGTAAGATATTGAAAATTAGAGAGCTATTGACTGGAGTGGCTATTGAGCATGCGATCTATTAACAAGATTTCAACCGTGTGAAAGGAGGCCGAGAGAATGAAATTGTTTGAGGACAACGAGATGTATCACTCTGGAACAACTTCGGTCTTGCTGCACATTTCCTGAGGTGGAAGCGGCAGAGAAGGCTCATCCGAGGTAGGGAAAACGGGAGAATGAAACGCTGTTCGAAAGAGCGAGTTGAGGGGATGAAAGACAGAAAAGGTTCAAACACCCATCAAGGGAAGGAAGACAGGATGGAAAGAAGAAACAACTGAGAGTTTTGCAATGTTTTGATGTTAAAATTGGAAAAAAAATCAATATATTGTAAGTGAAATTTTGAGATATTGAGTAAAGATGTATTAAAGATATTGCCGCGGGTGAAAGGAAGGTAGAAAAATTGTAAGGTAGTTTAAATACCTACATGCAAATGAATTGGTAAGATACTTTTAAAGTACCTTCAGGTGGAATAAGGTAACCTAATACCTTGGAGACTATGGAAATGGTACTAATACCGTAGAAAAGGGGCTATGGGGACAAGGTACATTCACATACCTTAGTCTGAGCAAAGAATTTTGAATATGAAAGCGAATTTAGAATTTGTTAAGGAAAGCAGCCAAAAAGATGAAAAAGAAACAAGACACCAAGTCATTACAAAACCCTCCGTCGTGTCTTCGTTCTCTCCCGACCTCTTTCCGTTGTGTGGCATTAAACGTCCTCTCGCCCACAGCCTCTCAACTCGCTTTTCCGAGCAGTGTCTCACTTTCCCTTCCTCCCAGCCTCCAATAAACCCTCTTTGCCGCTCCCACATCAGGGAATGAGCGGCCGGACTGAAATCTCCCGGAGAGATACAACTCGATATGTCCCGGACGAATCCCATCTTCTTGACCTCCTTTCACACGGTCTATCATATTCTGGGCTATTGTTACAAAAAGCATTTTTAAGTTGACGTTCTATAGAAATATTGTGATTATGTGTAGACTAATTTTGAGATTTTTTAAGGGATTTTGTTTTATGTAATTTGGATATTTTCTTTATGGATTTTTTAATTTTTTTCCAAGTATTTTTCTTCTTTTTGTATCCAGGATTATCTACTGTTGATGAATGTTCTGAGAGCGAAGAAAAGTTAAAATATTCGTCAATCTCATCATGATTTGAAATTGTGTTCATAATTTCGACATTTTTTATACATTCCACATTTTCTTCCATCTCTTCTTGTTGTGCTGCCGGTGAATGGTCAGTAACGGGTTTTTCAATTATGTCATCCATTGTCGTTTGAGTACTATTGGTTTTTTTGTAAACGGAAGTTTGGGAGCTAGAGTTTGTTTGTGGGGTAAAGGTTTGTGTGCAGCTATTTTGTTTAGGTATACAAGTTTGAGAACTATTGTTAAATTTTATTATTGTTTTGGTTTCAGTATGAACAGATTTGAATATTTTAGGTTTTATTTCGGGTGTTTGGGTTTGTGAATTTAATTTTTTAATGATATTATTATTTATTTTTTCCTCTAATTTGCAGAGTTTGTATAAAAGGACTATTACTATTGTGAAATTGACGAGCGATGGAAAGTGTAAGTTTTGGTACATATTGAAAAAATTATAAAGGACCATCACCGACAGCAAAACGTTAAAAATTACACTCCATAAATTTTTCATTTCCATCCTTTTCTGAAATTACCTGAGAGAGAAACAAAAGAAAAAGTATTTAGAAACAAAAGGAAAAGTATTATTTTCTTATTAACCTATTAAAGTATGTAAAAAGTTCCTTCCTTCCTAAAAGTTAAAGTAAGTAAAAACTACCTGAAAATTCAGAAATTCTAATTTGCTTCCATTTTTTTTACGTTTGAAGTATATATTTTTCTTAAGCCCAATCCTTTGTGTAAATATGTTTTCTGATGAAACGTTATTGTTCTTTTATACACTTTGTTGGTATCAAAAGTTTTCATTGGTAAGTGGTATCAAAATTTTTCAATTAAATTCTAAGCGAAAATATTTTACAATAATTTAGACTTCGAATCTTCATTATTTGAATATTTCTTTTTTATTTCTCGAACAATGTTTAAAGATCTCGAAGAAAACTATCAGAATTTTCCACCCATTTAAACGCCTTATTTTACATAATTACAATATTTGCAAAACGTTTTAAAGTTATCTAATTCATTTAAGATCTCTTAACCCTTTATCTACAGAATTATGATGTACTGCAGCTTTTTTTCATGCCATATTTGTTTGATTCACAAGATTGAAAATTAATTTTACACTTACATTTTTATTTTAACTACTTATTTGGAACAAAAATGGCAATCTTTGCAATAGATAAAAAAACTGTAGATTTCTATGGTTGGATTCCGATGGCTGATTTTAAAATTTGAGGAAAAAAATTATTAATATAATTAATTCAATTGAAACAATAAAGCTAAAACAATATAAATGACAACCAGTTTTTTTCTTAATTGACACAGCAGAATGAAATTATTATTTTTCGATCGGGAACATTTTCGTTAATGCTGTTCAAAAATGTAATATTTTACAAAATTACAACATTTTTAAAACGTTTGTAAGGTTTCTAATTCAATTAAATTTTTTAACTAACTGTTCTTTGTAATTCAAATTGCAGAGATCTTCAAAGACTTAAGCTAACTACTTTGATAAAGTAAACATATATTTTAAGTAAAAATTGTCGTTTAGAATTTTATGTGGTCGTGCCTTAATGTTTGATAAATGCTTCTGTAAAGCGTTCCTTTCATGAAAACTGTTTGAAATACCCAGAGGAGGGGATGAGGGGATAAGAACCGTATTCCTTCGTTTTTCTGCTTTTTTAATAAGCATTCACAATTCCTTAGTTTGACTTTCCAAAACGTGTATCATTATAATATTTTCTTATATTAGGGTTTTTTAATATTTCATTTGAGAAAGGTCTCCTGAAGTTTATATTGTCAATAACTTTTTAAATTAAAATGAAATGTCTACAGTGAGCAATGCTAATTTTTTAAATTATATCGTTTAAAATAAATTTTATTTTTTAAATTATATGGTTATCTCAGGTTTTTTAAAAATTTCTTTTAAGAGGTCTCTCTCTCTCTCTCTCTCTCTCCAGAATTATATATCTTTAATAAATGCTTAAATTAAAACGAAGAATTAGCTGTTTAATTAATGATATGTTTTATCATTGGATATCAAACATCATTTGTAACAATAAGTAAACCTGTAAAATTAAGCAACCGTTTTCATATATGGAAAATCTATTATTTAAGTAATTTCGAAAATCTGTGAAAAAAATTGATCATTAATTAATAAAACAATAAATGTAAATTATTTCAATCAGAATATTAGAAATTTTTTTAAATATTTTTTTTAAAAAAAAAGTACGTTTTTTTTACAAATATCCACAATAATATTACAGTGTCGAATATCCGAAAGTATGAAATAGGATTTACACTTACGTAATAGTATAGCTTGTGTAAATGTTCTGTAGAATTGATAAAATAGGTAGGATTGACTTTCTTTTTTATGACAGTTCTCTTTCAAGGTTTATTTCGCTTTGCTTTTTGGTTTCTTACTTTTATGCTGTTTTTTGTCTCTAGAGCTGTTGTTATTTTGCTTCTAATTATGTGTATGCGGTCCTAAAATGAGACGTATTTTAAGTGACACAATATGCTTTTAAACAGCATATGTGTTCAGAACAATATCTTAAAGCAGGCACATGAAAATAATAGAGAAAATAACGTAACAGACGATATTTCCAAAAAAACTTACAGCACATTCGGCAGTTGCTCAACAAGGAGTATTATCGTATTTTTGGCATCATTGGAATCCTACCTTTAAACCACAGTGATAAAGCATTATATTTATTTGATCTGATCCAAGTATATTTAAATTTTTTGCAATTAAAATCAAAATTAAAAGTTGAATTCAACTGAATGTGCAATATTCAAATTTTTTTAACCCTCAGTTTCTTTTAAATTCTTTTAATTAAACATTCAATTTCAATTAATCACCCACTCATATGAATTAAGGTCTGGATTTTTTCTCAGGAGTCTTAATAACACTAGGACAGTGGTAGAGGAAAAATGACTTGCAAATATCTGCAGTTGTTTCGTGTCCTTATCTTTTACAAATTATAATGTCCTGATATAAAATGTAAGTTCCCGAAACGAGAGCTTTTCACGCATTCCCAGACAAATTGGTTATCCCCTTTTTATTTGTCAGTAGGCCGTAAATTGTCCACAAGCATTGTTTTAATTGATTTCTGCGAAACTTTTTGCTTGATATTCGATCCGAAACTGTTATATTTGTTTTCATCAAAAATATTACATTTTCTAACCATTCCGTTAGCTGTCTTACATACATTTTGGCAAATGTAAACCTTGCTTGTGTTTTTGTTTGCTGATGTAGGGATTTCTTTGAGGCACTCTTGCTCGATACTTATATTTTCTGAAAACATTTCGGGCCGTTTCAGGATTTACGGATTATCTGATTTCCGTTTTTGGATTAATGTGTATTTGTCTCACAATTCTCCTGTCTTTACGATCATAAACTATCTTAGGTTTCACTGATCTTTGCTTGTTTTCAACACTATTTGTTTTCTTAAACCTGTCAATGATGTTAGAAACAGTAGACTTAATCAATTTCAAGGTTTTTCCTGTACAGCAAACTGATTTCTCCTCTTTCCAATGACATTACGAGATTTCGCAGAACAACCTATACATTTTTATTTCTCGGAATTTTTTCTATAAAGAATCATATCTGTTGAAACATTTATATTTTAACTTTTAGTCTAAAAAATTGGTATGAAATTAAATTCTAATTATGTGTTGATTATTTTTAAATTTCTCATTTCAAAAGTGATTCGAAAACTTTTTTGACTTCAGCGTGCGTTTGAATTATATTTGAGAAGCTAGATCAAATTGTAATTAAAAATTACTAATAAAATTTTCAAAATATAGTACAAAAGAAGTGTTAAGGACTTTTCTTAATTCCTTTTGTTTTAATGTAAAGAGTATTTTTATAAAGGGCTTGGCCAAGTGTCCCAACAATTTTCAGTTAATTTATGTCTGTTTTGAACAACGAATGAATTGCAGGTGTAAAATATTCTAATAAGGATCATTATCCAAATTATTGTTCAAGAATTTGCAAATAAATTTCTAATCATATATATTTTTTTACCTTGAAAGAATCTTCTGTTTATCTATAGTAATAAAGCAATGATTTTTTTTTGTTGCAATACCAGACCTTAACTGTTCTACCGTAATGCTTGCTTCTAACTCTTTAATCAGAATTATGTTTTATAAAACTATCATTATTATTTTACTAGTCGAAGTATACGTGTGGCTGTCCTTTCATAATACCATGTTAGGTTTAACTAACTATGAAAATACATAAAAATCTTCAAACTTGTCGAGATTTCGATTGTTCGATCAGATGTTCTTTTTTCGTTACCACCCGTTGAAAACGTAATAATTTACAAAACTACAACATTTTCAAAACTTTTAGAAGGTTTTTAATTCAATTAAAATAATTTAACTAACAATTTTCTCTAATTATTTTCTAGTTAATTAATATCGCAGGATATGTATGACTCAAAGTGCTTCAACTATATAACCCCGAGTGATGCAAGAAATGCATGCCTTAAATTTTACTTGCATCCGTAAGCCAATGCTGAAACTTTTAACATGTGCGACACAATTTTCAACCACGCCATACAGTTACAATGTATTGAATTCCATAATAAAGTACTTTAAATGTAAAATTATAATATCACTTCAAATATCACTTTCACTTTGTATGCAATGTTATACATTCCAAATCCTTGGAATCATTGGTAATTATTAATATTGTTCTTAACTTAAAGTTGTTAAATGAATTATGAAATACACTGATTAGTACCAAATCATTTATAAGTGTATTATGTCAGTTTAAATGTATATTTTGTTTCTTATTAATTCAAAATGTTTTTTTTTTTTGCTTTCATTCAATAAATTAAATTTTTTTTTAAATTTGTCTTTGATTTTTGTGCTCCCCCACTTCTTAGTGATATCCCGCCACCCGAGGGAGCGAGCTAAACAGTTTGAGAAACACCACAGCAAATCATTCCATTCGTGAATATTGTTTGAATTACCCAGAAGTTTGTGGAGGTGGATGGTTCTAATCGTATTCCTTCCATTTTCTGAATTCCTAATAAGCATTGCACAATTCCATAGATTGATTTTTGGAAACGTGTATTATTAAAATCTTTTTCTGATACTAGGTTTTTTTTCAATATTTCTCTGAAAAAAGTTATACTGATTTTTTTGCTTTTCAATAACCTTTTTAAATTAAAATGAAAAATCAACTGCTAAGCAACATTATTTTTTAAATTATATATCATTCCATTATTTGTAACAATAAGTATTCATTTTCATATGAAAAACCTGTTATGTATGTAATTTCGAAAATTTGAGAAAAAAATTGATCATTAATAAATAAAATAATAATTGTAATGGAGTCCAATCAGAATACTAGAAAAAAATGATTTTCTTTTTCAAAAAAAGTACGATTTCTTTTACAAATATCCACAATAACATTGCAGTGTCGAATATCCGAATTTATATGAAATAGGATTTACACTTACGTAGTAAAATAGCTTATAAATGCCACTGTATATAATTGGTAGAAAAGGTAGAATTGACTTTCTTCTTTTTTATATCAGTTCTCTTTCAAGGTTTATTTAGCTTTACTTCATGGTTTTTCACTTTTTCGCTGTTTTATTCTTTCTAGAACTTGCTGGTATTTTGTTTCCAATTATTTTGCTGTGGTTCTGAAATGAGATGTGTTTCAAGTCAAACAATATGCTTTTAAACAGTATATGTGTTCACAACAATATCTTAAAGCAGGCACATTATAGACAATAAAGAAAATCGCATAACAGATGATATTTCCAAAAAAAAGTAACAATACACTCGGCAGCTACTCAACAATGAGTATTTTTAAAATTGTTTCATCATAGGAACCCTCACTTTAAACCATAATGATAAAGCAGAATACATTTGGTTTGCTCCAAGTATTTTCATCTTTTAAGCATTAAATATCACATTTTTAAAGTTGAATTCAACTGAAATTGCAAAATTCAAATTATTGTAAACCTCAATTAATTATAAATTCATTCAATTTCATTTTGAAGTCGAATGATGAAAACTTAATTCGAGTGGGCATTTCCTCCTTGTATACTGCCAAAATATTTTTCTTTGCTTTCGATCTGAAATCTGAAGGGCTTGTTTGCTTTATCCTGAGAATAAAAAAAAGTTTTTGATAATAATATTGGTAATAATTTAGGACAATTACAATTCCTTATCCCAAACTTCTTTCTGAAAATAAGTTTGTGCATTTTCCTAAACTTCGATTTGTGAATAGTTTGATCAGAGTACTGAGTATCTGACTTTTTGGAATTCCTTTTTATTTTCATTTCACAATATATATAACGAATTTTTTCCTAAATTCGGATCTTATTAACATGCGAAGTTATCTGGGTGGACCAGTGCCAGCAGAAATAAAATGATTTGAAATAACTGACGAAAATTATTCGATATTTCCTTAAGCCTTATAAACCGTTTGGATCTAAATATTTTATTATTCAACATAATTGTAGAAAAGTTTTGAATTTCAGATCTAATTTGATATCGGACTGTAAAGTGCACAGTTGTGTATGTTCGCCAAGCGATGGCCGATAACATAACAATATTGTTAAAGGTTTATCTGGTGGTCATGTAGTTGTCATGAGGATGAGATATATTATAAAAGTATTCATTTAATTTTTAGCGCGTTTTTCACTTAGTGGAACAAAAGCGCTATTAGGACGCAAATTTCGTCTTCGTCTTCGTTCCATCTTTTGTCGTACCTTTTTCTCAGCCAATAAGCAACCAATTGACCTCGGTTTTTCGGCATTTGGTCACATTTGTGCCCTAAATGAGCCGAATCATATTTAAATTTAATAATTTTTAAATTTTTTTAAGTACAGTACACACTGCTTTCTGTTAGTAGAAATTTCATTAGTTGCATTATTGTAAAATACAACATGTGAAAAACGCGCGAAATTTACTTGGCCATGCCAAAGATTTATATCTTGTTTTTTCGAGGTAATTCTCTTAATTTCAGACGATTTTATAATCCGTTTTTTTTAAGAAAACTGATAAAGTTCATTGAAATCATTCTACAGTTATGTTACTTGTTACTACTTTATTCTTTTGTTGTATTTTATTCTATTTTTGAATATAGATATTTCTAACACCATTGGTGAGTACCATGATATTTTTTTCAAGAATATGAGGACCATACTTTTATTTATTGATGTAAATTGCGTATTTCCTAATTATTTTTATTTAAATATAATGCATTTTTAATCCTTTCCCTTTCAAGATAATATTTCAAAAAGGAATTCGCAGTTTATGGAATATTGCAAGCTAACAGCAAAAAGTTGTGTTCAATATTGATAAATTTTAATTTGTAATGCAATTAGTTTATGTGTAATATATCTGAATTATATAGTTCAATGATTATTATGAAATTAAACATGATTATAGTATACAATAATTGTTATATAATTGTAAGGATTATTTTATATACATACATATATATATATTTCATATATTTTTATTAAATTATATTCTTAGTAACTATTAACTGAAATTTTTTATTTTCAATATTTTCCTATATTTTTTCTTTGAGATAAATTACAAAACAGTTCTTTAAAATTATTTTCCTGATGATTTGTTTCGTCTAAGCCGTCATCATGTGTTTTATATTGCCTGCCAACAAGCATGGCACTCCGATATCGTATTAAATTCAAATTTATCTCCAGAACATGAAATAAATAATATTTTAAATGTTAGAAAACTTCTCGATGATGTCGATACTAAACTATGCCGTTTGACGTCTTTCGAAGTTAAATCTGTGATACTTATAATCACTGATAAAATTAAAAGGTATTATTTGCAGTTTAAGATATAAGACGCGAATGATTCTTCTTAAGCAGGTATTTTGGACTTATTAGACTTCATTCAGTTTGAAATTATATAGCGCGCGTGAGAGTATTTTTTTGGATCGTAATCGAATTCTGGGAACCAGATCTTCCTAAAAAGTTCTTCTGAAAAAAACGTCGAGCTCTGATTAATTCTATTATTTATTAAAACAATATATGTAAAATATGTATTGGTTTGTTGAAATTAAGGTTTTCCTACTCAGACGGTTCTACAGGACATTATATACGTCCTACAGACATAAAATTTGGATGAGTTAAAAAAAGCCAGACAATATGATTAAGTTTCTTAAACTCCCCGGTGTTTCTTACACGATAAATGTATATGAATTCCTATAGTTTTTGTCACACATATCTTTTTTTAGTCACATATTTTTAATCAAACATCCAGGAATAAGAAGTTTTTTCAATAGTTAATGAAAATATTTTTTAGAATAAATGTTTATATAAAAGGGATAAAATAAATTTTTTAAAAAAAATCTTACGCAGAGCTCATTACTTCATTTAAGTAATTAGGTCGTGAAAGTGCTTTAAATTTGGCATTTTTTATTTTACTTTTGACAATATAAAGCACTTTTCTTCATCCATAGAGGCATTATTTATGAAAATTCTATAAAGAGAACGCTAGAAAATTGAAATCTAAAATTGGGAAAAAATGTGATGTAACTGTATTGCAGTTACACCTCCTTCGATATACTTATTGCATTTAATATCTATTGTAAAAAACAAATTTTCTATACAAAGAATGTTATTTTTTTTATATTATATGTTCAAATTCATTGAAATTCTACATGTTTTGTGCAAAAATTAAGGAAATTTAAATGATAAATTACAAAATTTTAAAATAAAATTTTGTTTCTTGAAATGTTATTATTTCTAGTTTTGAATTTTTAAATACTCCGTAATAGTTCTTAAATATAAAACAAGTTATGCAGTACAAAGAAGATCTTGAAGATTATTCTAAATTAAATACACAGCTTTCAAAATAGACATTTCGTTTTTCCTAACTGCATTTCAGTGCTCAAGAATAACTATATGCGTTTATAACTGTTGGTTTTATTTTAAAATAAATAAATATTCATATGTATAAATACAAAAACAGAGATTATTTTGTTATAATTTTAAAAAACGGACTTCTATTTAAATTAGACATCAAATTAACTTCGTAAATTCATCAAAGATATTTTCTTTGTGTATTTTTTAACAATAAATATATGTCTAAAAATTCCGGTATCCTGTAATGAAGATGTTCCAAATGAAGTAAAAACACTAAACATAATCTAAAATTTCAAACTTACAATTAAAAAACTGAGAAATGATAAAATAATCTAATTAATAATGGTATGATTTATATTGTATTAAAAATATTATTTTACAAATTATGATGAAAATATCTTTATTTGCAATTTTCTCAAAATACATTTATTTGTGATTCTGGTACACTTTTCTGAAAATCTAACTTACCTATACTTCTTATATTTTGTATACTATAACATCCACAAATTTTCTACAAAGTGAATGAACTTTTTTCAATTAAACATCTACAATTTTAGATATAGCACAATTTTTGCATGAAATTTACGGGAAATTCAAATCACTAAATTTAAAAAATTTTATACTTTTTATAAATTTATATTTTAAAATTTCATTTCGTTCCTTTTTTGGATTGTTATGTTTGTAAAAATCATGTACAATTTTTAGCTATTTATGCTGCATTTTATGCAAGTGTACCTAAATGTAAGAATATGCCTTGAAAATAAAAACAATAGTTATTGATTAACTATTGTTCATACAAATGTATTTGTAATTAAAATATTTTTTTTACATTAACAGGTACAGAAATATGCAGATAGTTCAACGTAAAATTTTATTTCCGTTTTTTTAATTTAAGTAAGTGAAAACCCTTTAAATTTGGTGCAAAAAAAGTACATTTATCCTTGTCGCAGATATCGTAGTTACCTTACGATATCCGACTACCCTTAAATTTTAAATTTTGCCAACATTTGACATTTTTTAAATTTTTTAAGTCATCTTATAAGCTATATAAAAATACTAAGTTTTTTTGTTTTCTGTTCACTAGAAC
>BMAO01035547.1:0-19003 GCA_019973975.1 Trichonephila clavata | reverse complement strand
TGAATAAAGAAGGAACTGTAAATCAGAATGGCGGGAAACGTGATATGCGAGTGTAAAATGGTTATAAAATAAGGAAGCAAATCAAAAGAATGATAATAATTAATTTTTTATCCAAAGTAGCAGTTTGAAAGAAAACTGAGCCATAGCAAGGATTCACACTTTAAAGAAAAAATGAAAGAAAACATTAAATAAAATACTGATGCTGCAGTTTAATAAGGCGTGTGGTCACCTCTGACAGCCAGGCACGCTGCACAGCGATTTACCATACTTGCTATGAGATGATGAATGAGTTGTGGCTCAAACGGTTCCAAGCTTCTTGGAGAGCTCTCTTCAGTTCTGTAACGGAGCTTGGTGGTGCGAAAGGGCTGCAATTTGTCTCCGAGCATATCCCATACATGCTCGATAGGATTTAAATCAGGGAGTTCGCAGGCCATGACATGCGCTGGATGTTTTCCGTTTCAAGGAAGTCATCAATCAGCACCGCTCGGTGACATGGCGCATTATATCTATGAATATGAAGTCAGACCGACAGCACCTCGAAACAGCGAATATAAGGCTGAAGAACTTCGTCTCTGTATCTTTGAGACAGTCACAGACCCCGTGTCAAAGAAATGGAGGTCTGTGCGGCCGTCCATCATGATCCTGCCCATACCATTACTCTCCTTGATGGAAAATGATGTCTTTCCGTTATGTTTCTTGGTTCAAAACGTGTTCCACGTTCTCCGTTCCCGCCGAGAATCGCTACTCAGACTAAACCGGGACTCGTCACTGACCAACACATTTGCCCACTCTCATACACTCCAATGTTGATGTTTCAAACTCCAGTTCAAACGAGCGCGTTTATGCGCAGACGTGAGGGAATGCAAACTGTGGGTCTTCTGGCATACAGGCCAGCATGATTGAGTCTCCTGTAAACAGTTGTCTCGAAATTCGTATTCCTGTGGCAACTGTGAGCGCCGAATCCAGTGTTCTGGCAGTTACTGCCCCTCTGACGTCGCGCACTTATTACCAGATATCGGTCTTGGCGAGGGGTTGTGACTCTTGGTCGACCTGATACTGTTTGTCGGGTAACATTTCCCGTTCATTGAAACCTCTGCCACAGTCTTGAGATCACATACTGGTTCACATTCAGAATTCGAGACACTTCGGTTTGTGATCGTGAGGATTCCAGCATTCCAATGATTCTTCCTTACGTAAACATGCCCAATTGGCGTCTTTGTGCCATCATTCACTTTGTTTGATGGTTAACAACGTTCCTTCGCACAGCAGTTGCACGAAACTTGTCTGAACTGCTATGCTGCGTGAATCGGTTTCTCCGCGTTCCGACATGCGCCGTTGTTTCGTGCAGGACGTAGTCGACTGAAAAGTTTTGCATAAACCCAATGTTTCTTCTTCACCCAATTGATATCGCAAGAAATTTGGAATAATTTTACGAATATTTACTCCCTGTTTTTCACATTTTACGATTTATCCTTAACTTTTGGGCACCAGTGTGTATATATATAAAACTGATGATCGAATAAAATAAATAAAATAATTATATTTGATGTAAAATATCAATTGAACGTAAAAAGCAAAAAGATTTGGATGGGGAGTTTCCCACCAAATCAGTCAGAGCTAAGAGATTTGTTTAAAAAAAGACGATCATTTTAGATCAGGGGTGGCCAACCTTTTTTCGAAAGCGTGCCACTATCTGATAACAAAAAATTACGCGTGCCACTTGCAACTTTTCCACCAAACTAAAAAATATACAAAAGTGAAAAACGTCACTTATAGGTTTATTATGGGTTTTTACACCAAAAATATGTTTTTAAATGCAAGTTTTATATAGTGAAAATATTTTAAAAAAATGGTTATAACAAATAGAACATAAGCAGAAACTTATATTTTATTGTTGATAAATTTTTACAAGATCAATAAGTTAGCTTAGGTAAAAAATAAAAATAATCAATTTGAAACATTTAACTTTAAATGATTATTAAGCAGTCAGTACTTTCTTAACATGGCTTTTGAATTTGTAGTTTTTTTTTCCTAAATCATCTATATTTGGATTAGTTCTTGAAGATGCTAACAAAATTAGGTGTTTTAGGAGCATATCAGCTAATTTTGAGCGATATTTTGATTTATTTACGTTCATAACAAAAAACATTTCTTCACAAACATATATTGATCCAAACCTACAACAATATCTGACCGCGAAATCATGCGAATTTGGAAAATTGCTTGGCGTCACAAATTTACAAAATTCGATGTAATTCGGATCATTGCGGTTAAAATAATTTCCTTATATTTGCTTTTCAGAGTAATATGGTGCTGTAGGTCAATAATTTCAATTTGTACCTGAGGTGGGTAACAATTAATGTCTGGAAGAGAAATCGAAAAAGGATTAGTGAAAAGTTCGGTATTTTCTTATCTTTAAATACCTCAAATCTGGCACCTAAAGAATCCTGCAAAATGGATATTAAATTTTTAAATCTATCATAGTTCGGAACATTACTAACTTTGGCAGACAATTCCTGCATGAAAGGGAAATGAGTTAATTTTTTCTCTCCAAAATCCAGACAAAAAAGCAGAAGTTTGTTCACAAAAGAAGATATATGACCAACTAGGGTAGGAAAAATTTAATTTTTTCCCTGTAATCTTAAATTTAAATTGTTTAAATATTCCATTATATTGGTAGAAAAAGCTGAGCCCCACAACCAATTTTCACTCTTGATGAACGAGAATTCACTGGGCAGTTCATCGTTTTCTTCCAGATATTCTAAAACACACATTTCCTCAAGCTGCAAAATCTCGCAAGTGAACTTCCTTTGGAATGCCAGCGCACACACACTACAATGAAAAAAGTAACTCGCCATTTTCTTCCGTTTCTTCGGGAAATGTGTACGAAATCTTTGTCCATTCAATCACGAGCTCGTATTTTGTTGATACAGCACACCACGGGATCAACAATAAAAGACAAGTTTAAGTCCTTGGCACAAAGAGCTTCTTGATGAATAATATAATGATACTTGAAAACTTTTCTTCCTGAATAATTTTCAAGCAATGCAACAAAACCTTTTATTCTGCCAACCATGCAAGGCGCTCCATCTGTAAAAACAATGTCCAATTTTGTCCAATCTCTACTTTGTAAACTTCAATTGCATTTTTAAGTTCCTTAAAAATGTCTTCACCTGTAGTTAAAACTAGTTGGGGCGCAAATCAAGTTCTTCCACAATATTCAAATTATTGTTTGTGTAACGCATAAAGATGCTTAACTGCGCATTGTCTGTGATATCACAGCTTTCATCCAAAGTTAATGAAAAATATTTGCAATTTTGAAGTCCAGAGACAATTTGCGTTCCAACATCCTGGTCCATGTCATCTATACGACGCATGACGATTTCTTGACAAAGTTATTTTATCAACCATATTTTTGACATTTAGATCACCAACATTTTAGGCGTAAATCAAAAAGATACTTTTTATTATCTCCTCTCTGTCAGAATATGGTTTTTTCTTGCGGGCTACAACAAAGAAAGTTCATAAGAAGCCATCACCATGATTTCTATTTCGTCTTTTCTTTTACTGGAACAAAGATTGTTAGCCGGCAAAAGTTTTTTTTTTTATTGATAAATTCGTTTGCAAATTTGATCCAACAGGATATTTGCTGATGAAATCACTATACAGTTGTTTGAAATGACGGTCCAAGTTAAATTTTTTTGAAATGACGGGTTAAATTTTTTTGGAACTGCCATACAAATTCCACATATAAAACAAACAGGTTTGGAAGAATTTTGATGTGTAAACAAGTTTTGTTCTTCCCAAGCAATTTTAAAATCACGTGCTACAATATCCTCTTCATAATTTCTTTCCGATGGCGAAGATTTACTCATAAACATATTAAAAATAAAAAAATTTAAACAACTACGCTCAACGCTAAAATCTAAAAACAATTTTAGAAAAGGAAAAGAGCTTAACGTCTTGCTGAACAGACTTTAAAATCAACTGAGTCAGACAGAAACAATTTACCAATGTTACGTTACAAATTTCCTAGGCTCCGAATCCAGCATTCTTATTAGTCATGTAGATACAAGTTCTCACTCTCTCTGCTTTATAAAGCGGCTACTTTATGCAGATAGAATTACTTCTACCGTATCTCAACAATTGCTTTCCTAATATATTGCAGAATTACTTCTTGACATTACAGAAATCGTAAATAGTTTACATCTTCGGAAAAACCTTTTTAACTGACATCACGCTGACAGCCAATAGCTATAAACTTCAACACTGCAGGGGGAAGCTGAAATTTGAATGGAAATCTGAGATGTTAAAAATTACCCCCCCCCCGAGAGAGGGTGACTTTTTGGGCAGATTCGAGCATCCAAGAGAGAGAGAATTTATTTGTTTTTAGTTTCACGTTACTCAACATTTTTCTCGGAACGTTACAATGCTATAGAATTGTAAGTTTTGGAGCATCATCTCATTTTTGGCGCTATACTAAAGAAAAGAAAAAATCTTGATTAGCACCTTTAAAATCTCACGCTAAAAATTTCTGTTTTTTACATATTCTCTTTATGACAATTTTCTATTGTAATTCAATTAATTCAGTAATACTTTCATAACATTTTTTGTAATTTTTCAATAAGTCTTCGCGTGCCGCAGTTACGACTCCCGCGTGCCACAATGTGGCACGCGTACCACGGGTTGGCCACTCCTGTTTTAGATGAATACTTTGGACATTCTATTAAAATGTGTAAAATGGAGGGGTCACGGTGGCAAAAGTCAGAACTGGGGACTCTCTCCTAGCAAAAAATGTCTATGTGTAAGACGAGTGTGTCCTATACGAAGTCGAGCCAAGCGGACATCAGGTCTTCGTATTGGTGCCGCTACCCAATGAGTATTGAAAGGATGAATGTAATGTAGTTTGTTGATGACCTGCTGATCCCAAGTCTCTTGCCATACACTGTGGATATAGCGTAGTATAGATATTTTTAAATCATGGTAACAGACAGGTTGCTGCATGTGATCAGGCAGGGATAGTGCAGCGTTATCAGCCAGTTCATTACCAAGTATACCAACATGTCCAGGAACCCAACAAAAAATTATATCGAAACCCTTTCTTTCTAATTTGCGCAGAAGCAAGTGTATTTCCATCACAGTGGGGTGTCTACGTTCTGTTAAAGAGTGTAAAGATTCTAAAGCACTCATGCTGTCAGTCCCATTTTCTGCGAAAAGGTGGAGAGAAGCAGGTAGAAGATGCTTTGATGTCGTGATCAGAGGAATTACCAAGACATCAGCCCCAGTATGACTCAGATATTTTGACCGGGAAATCTTATCTGAGAGTTATAACCGGTTAATCACCATTGTGCCGTCACTCGGTGAGTCGAATGAAAACTGCTGTAGTTTTCCGTCTGGAAGGAACATGGTTTTCTGCACTTTGTAGAATGTTCCTTGAAACTCCTGTGGTACCAACAATGTTTATGAGCTCCGGATTCCCCGCTGCTTGAACGCTGACGGAAAGGTCCTTGTGGTCTACGGGAGGTAGATCGTTCACGGGTCTCCAAGTGAGACAGGCGTGACGAAATCTCCATCAGGATGTTTTTAAATCTTGGTTCTTGGCGTCGATCACGGGAATTCAAGAGGTAGGGCCTGCAACTGCCATGACTCCATAAAGCCAGTTTGCCGAGTGGGTCTTTAGAAATGGCCAAAATCTACTGCACGTGAGTCGGCACAAACGTTGTATAAATAGAAACTTAAGCATTCCTCCGGTATTCTACTATCCACCTTGCTCCTCGTCTCTAACAAAAGACGTGAAGACTTGCGATCGCCGAGCTGCATTCCGGAAATCAGGCACGTAAGCGCTGCTCATCTGATTCAGCATATTGTGAGCAGTCTAGTTTGGAGAACGGTGTATGGCTTTACTGCTGGAGGGTTTAAAATTATATCTCAAACTATTCCTAGTTCTGGCTGTAACGCGGAAACCACGTGGTGGAATTTAGTGATCTTCATTATTCCCGCTGGTGCAAACTAACTCTCCATTTGACTGAGCCAAATCTCTGGATTCGCTCTCCAAAAAGGCGGTAGTTTTACGGAGACACGTGCAATGCTGGCGGTAGCTACGCTCTCTTCTTCCGACATCATGAACAGAAATAATATGCAAATACTAATCTCAAGGTATAAAACTAGCACCAAAAAAACTTGTTCACCTTCAAAAAGTATTTTTCTCCGAGTCAAAAAACGGATGTAAGCAGATTACAAAGTTGCAGATTCAAAGTCCTGGGTCATCACTTTGGTAATTTACATGTTACAAAAATACATCGATAAAAAGTCTTTCGCTATCTTGCAGTTATTATCTAGATTTTTAGTTGCTTGGAAAATTACAAGACTTTAAATTTTAGCCTAGTCGTGGCCATTTTAGCAAACGGAGTTGTTTACATTAGCTCCGTACTCGAAAATGAATGAAGACATAATGCCCGGCCCTCTCCCGACCACTTACTTCACATTCGCGTCTCCAGTTTCTGTTCACTGCTTCGTTCGAGGTTCTGTTGGTTTATCTCCCTATAATGTCATCTCGCTACGGAAGCACTCCACAACCACCTCACCTTAATTACATTATGTAAATTCTATGCATTAAGACTTTCTCAAAATAAATTACTGGAACCAATTCAATTGTTTTTAATAGTAGTGGTACCAAAAAAAAAATGTTTATTTTGTGTCAAGAAACTAATTTTAAAAATTAAAAAGCGATTTTGGTGAAGATTTAGAAAGACAAATATTTTTTCAAAACGTTGTATGGATGCTTACGTATTATCGCAGCCATCGTCAACTTAATTAATAACTCGCCAAGTTGGCAACCTCGATTTCCTATGTGTTGTATGCGCTGAATTGGCAACTAAGTGCTTCTTTTCAGATAATGTCGCCAATAGGTTGCGATTATACGTAAGTACATTTGTATGTTTAAAAATGACTTTAGAGGTTTGTGTTGTACAAAACTAATGCGTTATTCAGTCTCTTTTTTTAAAGAACTAACTTTGTACTTTTTCATTATCATTGTCATAATTTTTGTTGTTGTTGTTGTTATATTTGATTAATTATATATATCGAAAAATATTTGGGGGGAAAAAATAAAATTTTGAAAAAAAACTAGACGCGTAAAAAGATTTTTAAGCTAATGAAAAGAACTACAAAACTAGAAAAAATCGATTATTAATACAAATATTTCTAGTACAAAATGGATACAGTAGAACGTCGTTTATCCGTATCAATTGGGACCGGACACCGTTCGGTAACGCAATTGTTCGGATAACCGAAAACCGAATGCGATCCATGCAATATATGAAACCGGACACTATACGAATATTGAAAATCATTGCATGTAGGAAACGTGCTTGAAGAAAAACCAAAATGTCGCAATTTTATCTTTATTGTGGAAAATAATCACTTATTTTTCACTGTACCATTGTATACCTTCGTATTTTCGCTGCAATGTCTCTGATTCTCTCGGTCCGGATATTTGATGCTCCGGATAATAAACGTTCGGATAAACGACGTTCTACTGTACTTTGTGTTTATCAGTACTTCTTGGTTTGATTCTTTTAAATCATATTAATTTTTTTTTAATTTGAGGGGGTTCTTAAAATGGCATCATTTATCTCTAATTTAATTTTTGAGACTTTAATAATTTTGATTTAAGCTTTAACTTAAAATATTGAACCCAATAATTACCAGCAGGGACGTCTTAAGACTACTTGAGGCCTTGTTCCCCCAACTCAAAAGTAAGCCCTGGGATCCTATACAAATGTAGGCCTCACCTATGACTCTTAAAATTAGACAGTACATAAAACACGTTGTCAAATACTCGTACAAACAATAATCCGGAACAAATAAATGTACTAGGGTTTGCAGCCCCAGGATCCCGAAATCCCGGGATTAAAATAACTAATCCCGGGATTTAATTTTTGTCTGAATTATATTTTGAAAATTTTTTTCAAAGTATTGTGAATCTGGTATTACATTTAATGTATCTTATTCACTTTTTTTTTGGTACTGTACACGGTTAATGTTAGTTTTCTTACGTGTTGAATTTTGAAGGGTTGAAGGCGGGTGTGTATGTTAAACCATGAAATTTCATATTTTTTCTCTTATTTTCATCTGTAACTTTCTCCCCATCGCGAGTGGGGTTAGAAAACGGACATTTCTCCCACCTTCAGGATGTCCGGTGCCAGCTAACTTGGACAGAGGGATTTAGAATTTTTGGAAAATATCTAGCAGTGTTTTCAGCAGGAACGTGAAGGTGCTTTAAATTTTGCATTTTTTTTATTTTACTTTTAAAAAATAGAGGGCACTTTGCTGATTCTATAGATGTATTATTTATGAGAATTTGATCAAAAGAACGCTAGAAAATTGAATTTTAAATTGTAAGCAAATGCGATGTAACTGTGATTCAGGTACACTTTCTTCAAAATCCGTAGTGTATTCAATATGTATTGCAAAAAAACTAATTTTTCTATTCGAAGAATGTAATTTTTCTATATAAGTTGTTAAAATTTATTGAAAATTGAACATTTTTTCTGCAAAAAATACGGAAAATCTAGATGATTTGTGCTACAAAATTTTGAAAATAAAATTTGTCTTTTGAAATGTTAATAATGTCTAGTTTTCCATTTATAAATACTCAGTGTAGTTTTTAAATTATAAATCAAGTAGATATAATACAAAGTAGATTTTGAGGATTATTCTAAATTAAATACACAGCTTATAAAATTGACATTTCGTTTTTCTTAACTGCTTATTGTAAACATTTGAATGCTCATGAATAACTATATGTTTATTACTCTTGGATTTACATTAAAATAAATAAATATTCATATTTATGAATACAAAAACAGAGATTCTTTTGTTATAATTTTTAAAAACAGGGTTCCATTTAAATTAGACATCAAATTAACTTCGTAAATTCTTCAAAGACATTTTTTTTTTTGCGTATTTTTATAACAATAAAAATATGTGTAGGGAATTTTGTAATATCCTGTAATGATGATGTTCAGAGTGAAGTAAAAATACTAATACTTATAGACATAAAACTTTGGTATTTTAAATGGAAGAAGATGTGAATCGTTGATAACACGTATTGATAAAGTAGGGAAAGGGTAATTAAAAAGACTTCTACAGAATCTAGAATTTTAAACTTACAATTTAAAAACTGAGAAATGATGCAAAATAATCCAATTACCAATGGTATGACTTCCTATTGTACTAGCTGTGTGTTACCCGCCCGCTTCGCTGGGTATTTCATGATGTTTTATAAATTTTTACTGCTTATATATATGTATAAATTATTGATATCTAAGTCCTAGCATTAAGAATTCGATTGTATTGAAAAATATACTTATACCTTTAACTATCGCAAAAAAAAGGGCAGAACTCATCTAATTTGTATTTTCTAAAAATCTCTAAAATTGAAGTATAGAATGATGTTTGCTCTTTCGTAACCCATAAACCAAGTGGATTCCCACAAAACCAAATTTCGGTGGATCTATACTCCGTAAATTGAACATACAAGCCAAATTTCAAGTTTAAATCTAACAAAAGAAAACAAAAGTTTTACTATCAATATCCCCGTAATCCCGTTGAGAGCCGTTTTCTAAAATAACCTCTCTTAGCGGATTTCAATTCAACAAAAGAAAAATGCTAACCAAATTTCATTATTATAGTCCTTGTAGCTCGAAAAAAGGATTTTTTTTGTCAATACGTCCCAGTAACACCCTGCACGCCCCCCAGAACTAGATTTGCTTAAAATACATTCTTAGTGGATCCCTATTCAACAAAAGAAACATGGTTAACAAATTTCAAGTATTTGGGTCTAACAATTAAAAACAGGAATTTTTTTTCTGTAACTCCTCTTGACCCCTCGCGACCATCCTTGGGGGTCAATTTTCGTTTTACTCTTTGTTAGAGAAACTCTATTCCATGAAAGGAACATGCATACCAATTTTCAAGCAGGATGATCAAATAGTTTAAAAATGGAAATATTTATCGATTACGCCTCTTAATCTCCCGAAATTAAACTTGGTAGTTGATATTCGCAAAACCCATTTTGTAGCGGTTCTCTACTTTACGAAAGGAATCTGCTTATCAAATTTCAAGACTGTACGTCTAATAGTTTAAAAATGGGGATAATTATCTATAACGCCACTTGAGCCCCGCAACGCCACTTCTGGGTCTGTTTTCACAAAACCCATTTTGTAGGGGAATTGCACTCTATGAAAGGAATCTGCTTAGCAAAATTTGAAGACTGTGCGTCCAATAAATTAAAAATGCAACAAAATTTTTTATCTATAACGCCCCTTGAACCCCCGCAACGCCACCTAGAAGTCGATTTTCCCAAAACACATTTTTTAGTGTATCTCTATCCTATGAGAGGAATCTGCTTACTAAATTTCAAGACTGTGCGTCTAATAGTTTAAAAATAGAAATAATTATTTATATCTGCTCTTAACCCCCTGCAACACCCCTTGTGGGTCAATTTTCCCAAAACCCGTTTTGTAGCGAATATTTACTCTATGAAAAAAACATTCCTACCAATTTTCAAGCAGGTAGGTCAAGTAGTTTAAAAACGAAAATATTTATCTATTACGCCACTTCATCTCCCGCAAAGCCACTTAGAGGTCGGTTTTCCCAAAACCTTCTTATAGTTGATCTCTACTCTATGAAAGAAATCTATTTATAAAATATAAAGACTGCGCGTCTAATAGTTTAAAAATGGAAATAATTATCTATAACACCCCTTAAGTCTCGCAACGCCACTTGGGGGCAATTTTCACGAAATCCATTTTGTAGCGTATCTCTACCCTATGAGAGGAATCCGCTTACTAAGTTTCAAGACTGTACGTCTAATAACTTAAAAATCGGAATTTATAACGCCCCTTAAACCCCCCGCCCCGCAACACCCCTTGGGGTCAATTTTCCCAAAACCCATTTTGTAGCGGATATTTACTCTATGAAAAAAACATTCCTTCCAATTTTCAAGCAGGTAGGTCAAGTAGTTTAAAAACGAAAATATTTATCTATTACGCCACTTCATCTCCCGCAACGCCACTTAGAGGTCGGTTTTCCCAAAACCTTCTTATAGTTGATCTCTACTCTATGAAAGAAATATATTTATAAAATATAAAGACTGCGCGTCTAATAGTTTAAAAATGGAAATAATTATCTATAACACCCCTTAAGTCTCGCAACGCCACTTGGGGGCAATTTTCACGAAATCCATTTTGTAGCGTATCTCTACCCTATGAGAGGAATCCGCTTACTAAGTTTCAAGACTGTACGTCTAATAACTTAAAAATCGGAATTTATAACGCCCCTTAAACCCCCGCCCCGCAACACCCCTTGGGGTCAATTTTCCCAAACCCGTTTTGTAGCGAATATTTACTCTATGAAAAAAAACATTCCTACCAATTTTCAAGCAGGTAGGTCAAGTAGTTTAAAAACGAAAATATTTATCTATTACGCCACTTCATCTCCCGCAACGCCACTTAGAGGTCGGTTTTCCCAAAACCTTCTTATAGTTGATCTCTACTCTATGAAAGAAATATATTTATAAAATATAAAGACTGCGCGTCTAATAGTTTAAAAATGGAAATAATTATCTATAACACCCCTTAAGTCTCGCAACGCCACTTGGGGGCAATTTTCACGAAATCCATTTTGTAGCGTATCTCTACCCTATGAGAGGAATCCGCTTACTAAGTTTCAAGACTGTACGTCTAATAACTTAAAAATCGGAATTTATAACGCCCCTTAAACCCCCCGCCCCCGCAACACCCCTTGGGGGTCAATTTTCCCAAAACCCGTTTTGTAGCGAATATTTACTCTATGAAAAAAACATTCCTACCAATTTTCAAGCAGGTAGGTCAAGTAGTTTAAAAACGAAAATATTTATCTATTACGCCACTTCATCTCCCGCAACGCCACTTAGAGGTCGGTTTTCCCAAAACCTTCTTATAGTTTATCTCTACTCTATGAAAGAAATATATTTATAAAATATAAAGACTGCGCGTCTAATAGATTAAAAATGGAAATAATTATCTATAACACCCCTTAAGTCTCGCAACGCCACTTGGGGCAATTTTCACGAAACCCATTTTGTAGCGTATCTCTACCCTATGAGAGGAATCCGCTTACTAAGTTTCAAGACTGTACGTCTAATAACTTAAAAATCGGAATTTATAACGCCCCTTAAACCCCCCCCCCCGCAACACCCCTTGGGGGTCAATTTTCCCAAAACCCATTTTGTAGCGGATATTCACTCTATGAAAGAAACTTACCTACCAATTTTCAAGCAGGTAGGTGAAGTAGTTTAAAAACGGATATATTTATCTATTACGCACCCTTAAACCCCCGCAACGCCACTTATAAGTCTGTTTTCACAAAACCGGTTTTGTAACTGATCATTATTCTACGAAAGGAATCTATTTATCAAATTTAAAGACAGTGCGTCAAATAGTTTAAAAATGGAAATAATTATCTATAACGCCCTCCTAAGCCCCTACAACGCCACTTGGGGGTCGATTTTCACCAAACTTATTTTGTAGTGGATCTCTACTGTATGAAAGGAATCTGCTTACCCAATTTCAAAATTGTACATTGAGTAGTTTAAACATGGAAACAATTATTTATTACGCCCCTTAACCCCCCGTTACGCCCCTTGCGTTTCGAATTTCGGAAAATCCGTTCTTAGCTGATGTCTACTCTATGAAAGGAACATGTCTACCAAATTTCAAGTCTGTAGGTTGAATAGTTCCAGAGATATCGTGATTAGTCAGTCAGTCAGTCAGTTAGTCGCTTTTCTCCTTTATATATATAGATTAAAATATGCTATTTTACAAATCATAGATGAAAATATCTTTATTTGCAATTTTCTCAAAACGCATTTTTTTGGTGATTCCGGTACACTTTCCTCAAAATCTACTTTACCTATAGTGCTGATATTTTGCGTAATACAAGATTAACAAGTTTTTAACAAAGTGGATGAATTCGTTTTCAAATAAACATTAAGAAATTTCAAATCTAGCACAATTCCTGCATAAAATTTAAAGGAAATTTGAATCACTAAATTTAAAATTTTTATAAACTTATATTTTAAAATTTAATTTCCTTCATTTTATGGATTGTTATGTTTACAAAAACTGCTTGAAATTTGAAGCTATATATGCAGTAGATCTTATGCAAAGTGCACCTAAAGGTAAGAACATGCTTGAAAATAAAAGAAATAGTTAATGATTAATTATTGCTCTTACAGATTTATTTGTAATTTAAAAGGAATTTTTTTACATTAACAAGTACATAAATATGTAGATAATTCAACGTAAAATTTTTATTTCCGCTGCTTTAAATTTGAGTAAGTGAGAACCATTTAAAGTTGGTGCAAAAAAAAGTTCATTTTTTTCTTATCGCAGACGTCCCAGTTACCTTAAGTGTAGCAGAACTAAGTAAAGTTATCAAAGAGGTATATGCGCCAATGTAATCTATTAGATTTGAGACACTGTCATCGAAAATTCAAAAAGAAATGTCCCTTTTTTGAAAATGGAGGGAGTCGTGATGACTACCTCAAAAGAACATATTTCTATTTAATGACGATAATAACTACTAGTAAAGAATTCGAACGTGCATTTTCTACGGCAGGACAGTTTGTAACAAAAATAAGAAGTTGTTCCAACGGTGAAACGCTGGAGGAGCTGTGCTTTTATAAGCTTATTTACAAAAACACAAGAAATGAAGAAATGTTTTTTTTTTAAATTTCATTATGTACTATTTTTATTTGCTATTTATGATGAATTAATTTTTTATTTGTTTCATTAAAATAATATTAAATCAATTTTAAATTATATTTTCAGCTTTATAATGCAATTTCAACTATGCTAATATGCAAGCATTTTTAATAAATGGTCCAATCCTAATCCTGGGATTTGGAAAATGTAATCCCGAAATCCGGGATTGAAAATATGACACGGGATTGCAAACCCTAAAATGTACTTGATTTACAATCGCACAAACCGGCTCGACCAACTGCCACCTTCTGACTAAATGAGTAATGATGGTGTATGGTGGTAGGCGTAGACCTGCACGTGGATGACGGTCATCACATGTAGCTTGTTGACATATAGTCCAAAATTCCCAGTTTTTCGGAAAATACAACCGAAAATAACATTTGACCGTTGAAATTATTCAAATAATGATCTTTAGACGAGGCCCTCATTGTGGCCGAATCTCTAGGCCTGGGCCCAGTTTGCCCATGTCTTAAGACATCCCTGATCACTAGGTCGAACAAATATTTCGTAGATAGTATTTGTCCAGATAGCAACAACCAATCAGGGGGCTCCATAGACCGTATGGCCGCTGGAAGCTCTCACACCCTGACTCGGCGATGGTACTCCTCCCGGGACCAAAGCCACCACATTAACACAATTTCAAATCAGAACGCTCCCTCTCGCTACGCGGGAAAGGAGAACACACAAAAGTCAACATTATCCCACTCACAACATGTCACGAATAGCTGCTACCCCATTGGTCGGACAGTTCAACCTCCCGAGGCCACCATTGGCCCAGAGAATTAAAAGTAAATTCAATTTCTCGGATCATCAGAAATTTAAATATTACCTCAATAGTGTTCAGAAAAGATTTTTGCTTTCTAATAAATTTCTTTATAATCTATAGTAATGTTTAATTTTTTTTCTGAAGTTTAATTTAATTTATTTCTTATTTAACAATTAATTCTTATAATAATTTGACATGGGCAAGTATCAATCAGTCATGCATTCACCATCTACTACTAGGGCTAGGCGCTCCAAAGGAAAACTCAGCTGTAAATATTTTGTAAACACCTCACTACGAGGCTCTCAACACAAGATTCTAGATATTTAGAAATCTTCATAAAAAGGAACAAGAAGATGTGACAAAACATTGGCGAAATACTTCACTCAAAGCCATCCCAGAGACATTGATGAAGAACACTCTGTGCAAGAGTGACAAAATTTTAAAATGAATGTGAAGGTGGAAAAAATAACAAAAAGAAGAGGGGTATCTTCCTACATCAAGAAAAACACATTGGAAATTCTCACAACAAGAATTTAATTGACTCTTCCTGTGACAAACCGTACAGGAAGAGTCTGCTCTTAAAGACAGCTCTGCCTTTCAACTCTCTTAAGGACAGATCCTTTTCTGTCCTGAGAGCAAAGACTGAGATTGGGATCTACTATGGAAAATGCAAAGCTTAACAGTTTGACGTTGCTGTGCACTCAAAATGATATTACAATGGAAATTGATTACAATGATGTCATTTATGATTTTGCAATGATCAAAGCTCAAAGGAAACGTTAGTTAGTTGTACAAGTACAATGACAGTTACTCAACAAAGAATAAGGATGCCTAAAAGTAAAAGATAGTAAAGCGATAGGCGATGAAACGATACCTGGTAAGTTGAAAACAGTTCATACAATAATATATACTCTATACCAGGGGACTGCAACTTATGGCACGCGTGCCACATGTGGCACGTGGTACAATTTCCAGTAGCACTCGGCACTACTGTATAAATTCATTAAATTTTTTAAGTGTATGGAAGTTGTGTGATAAATTTGTAATGGACCTTATTTGACAAACATCTTCAGAATTATGGACATTTACGGAAGTACGAAAAAATTTGAAAGATAACTCTAAAGATAAATTTAAAGCTATTTTGTGACTTATTGAATGTCATCGCTAAAGAGATTTAATTGTTTGAAGAGAGAAAATGGCATGTACTCTGCTTTCCACTATCGGTTCTACATATCTAAATAAAAAAAAATCTTTCTTCAGGAAAAATATTTCGAGTTCACAAAGAAGTTATTTAACAACTGAATTCTCAGAATAGAGTCAAATTCAAGGTCACACATTATACCCCGGTTTTTGCGATATGAGAGTAGAGCGTTGCAAGCACTAGGTTCACATTAAAATTTTTGTTTAACTATAATGAAGAGAATGTATTCCCTTCATTATAGTTAAATAATAACTCATATTTTATGTTGCCTTTTTTATTTAAATAAAAATGTTTAAAAATGCATAATATATGCATAAAAATTGAATTTTTTTTATTTTTGTTGAAGAAATAGTTATGCCTAGGGCACAGAGGAGGGTTAAAAACGGCCCTGTAAACAGATAAAAAATGTGAATAAGTTATGTAAATATAAAATAGAAACAGAAAAATAACCCCGTGTAAATAGAACATAAGCCATAAAACTATATACTAAGGAACTTTAAATGATGATTTTAAACTGAAAAAAAAATGGTAGAAAAACAGTACAAAATATCTACTAATAAATGAATTTATCATTTAAGATAAATTATTATAACAACAAACTACTAAAAATATTAATAAATTCACATGAAATATGTTTGCGTCAGTGCGACGAATTTTTTCCCCTCTGAACTAAAATTCAGTTTTTGAAGGAAAAAAAATTTGCTATAAATCCGACGGAAAAGAAACGTAGTTATGCAGCGAAGAGCAAATGAATAAATATAACGATTTCCAAAAATAGACTTTGACGTCATATACACCAAAACTACGTGTCGCAGTTTGAGAGCGAAAAATAGTGAAACCCTGTTCAATGATTGTGCGATTAAAAATCTGTGAAAAATCGAAATAGAAAATTCATGTTTTTTAATCCTTCCATCTTTAAAAAACGAATCTGTGTCACTTTTGTCGATTGATTTTTCAATGGAACGATTGAAGTCAACACTTCACTTTCCAGAGATGCTTTCAAAAATTAATCGAAATTTATTTGTTTAGATTCTCGAAAGAAAATCAGTCTTTAAAAAACTGGATCTCTCAGACGGTATAAGAATCGCAATCGTGGGAGAATCCCCTCTAGAGTTGGGTCACTAAGTATTAAAAAAAATCGCTTCAACATTAAATTAAAAATATCAAAAGGAAAATTAAAAAAAAAAAGATTTCGAAGCGAATGCATTGTTACCCATAACTTCAGCCTACCAAATTTCATGTGTCTGGGTCTTTCGATCTTTGTGCAAGTCCTCCCGTTGGCTTGGAGTGGAAGTTTGGAGTAGGGGTACTACCTCAAGTGTTGTCCTCGTCACTTGATTGTGGTTCAAATTTATGAAGTCCATCGCCGATATCATCGTGTTGCTTCACAATGCGAAGTAAATTAAAGTAAAATAAACCATTTTTACGCTATGCCGTCGACCACACACAAAAAGTCTTCCGTTCCGATTTAACAAACCCCTATTTAACGAATTGTTCTCTTTCCATGAATAAAATGAAGGCGAAAATTCTATTTAACGAATAATAAACCACGAATTAGCGAATTATTTCAACAGCCCCTCCAAAAAATTATTATTTTGCATTAGAAAAATCGGATTCAAATGACATAGTCCTTTTTGTCTGGAACAGAAAAAAAAACTTTTCTTGTGAGTTGAACATTTCAATGGGAAAGGGTCCAGACCATAACAAGACTTTACAAGTGCACATGAATCATGAGTGTAACCTATCGTGTGAGTTTGGAATAGGACAGGAAATTCCTCTCTTATCTCATCCGACTTCACTACGTAGGGATAGTTTAAGATTTCAAAGAAAATAAAACATATGGTGCGGATTGCCTATCTGAGCTGCTGAAGTTGAGGAAACTGTTGATTTGTTGGAACCAATGAATAGTGACTCTGATGCAGAATTGATAGAGAAAATCTTACAAAAAAATGTTACATTTTCTAAAGCTTTACATTGTTTGAAAATTGTGAAAACGTACCAAATGCAGCAGAATGTAAATCACGCAGTATTTTCTCTGCATGAAGTCGAATAAGATTTCTTCTATTTAGGAATAAAAAAGATTGTCAAACATCTATTAGTTGGTATCTTAAAATGTCCGATTAACTGGTAAGAAATAATTCACTAATAGTATTTTTAGCAGCTGAATAAAAAGTATGTTGATGTTGCTAATGCCACCTGTATGACGAAGTCAGAGCGAGGCCTACGAAATCCATCAAAGCAAAGGGCTAGATGTATACTTGTCGTTGACATACCATAGTCTTGGCTCGGTTCCTCCCTAATTTTGAGAGAGATTAACCTGGAGGTGGTCAGAGGCCTCTCACCTCTTTTCCCATCCTACCAACCTCACGAGAGGACTTGTGGCTCGACCGCTATTTAGAATACCCACATGTCGCAAAAGGCACAACACCGTGTCAGCATTATTTTTTAGAGAAAGAAAATCTGAATTATTGAAAAAGTTACAAAAAATGAATTATATATGCAAAGGTTTTACCGACAAGGTTTCTTACGTTTTGAAATTTCTAACAATTAACTGAAATGCTTCCAGAAATATTTAAACAAATCTTTTTAATCGGTCTAAATTAAATCATCTACTTTTTTGTTTAAATTTCCAACTGCCAACTGATTTGCCAAGATACGTTCACTAATTAAAAAATCACTAAAAAAACGAACTATGTTTTTAAAATTAATATAACCCCTCGATTTCTTAAAAAATGACATTTATTATATTCGAATGAAATGATTAATATTTTAAAGGCAAATTTAAATAGGAAATATATTGATGATTGATTAAAATTCGAATAATTGATGATTCGATGAGTAGTATAATAATATTATATATTAGTAGTATATATATATATATAAAATATATATATGTATAGTATATAATCAAAATTTCTCTACAAGAGAGAGATGAATAAACATGATTAAACTGAAAAGAATTGAAATTGCAAGATAACCAGACAACGGAATTTAAAATCAAATATGAAAAATTAAAATAATAGAGATGAATATAAAAAATGTAGAAGAATGGATGCTACAGTATTATCAACATTGCTGACTTAGGACAGCTTATATATAAAATAATTTATATAAAAGTGGATTGAACATGTTTTGTGGCCAGCCAGCCTTCCCCCTTTCTGTTAATAATACTGAGCAAAAACCTATAGAAAATAATGGATATATAGTCTAAATCCATTATGAGAA
>BMAO01035546.1:110170-337710 GCA_019973975.1 Trichonephila clavata | reverse complement strand
TTATTAGCTCACTCTCTTCCTATATAGATATATCTTGTTCAAATTTTCAATCGTTAATAAAATACTTTCTATTCATCCCTTCAAATTAGGAATTGATTATTTTTTTTATATTACTTGTTTTGTTTAAATTATATAAAATAAGGAAAAACTTTATGGGAACAAATTTGCGGAATAAAAAAATTCTCGTAGAATTTTCTAGACACATTTTATTGACCAAACCTTTATTTTCTTTAGAAATTTTGCGACATATTTATTCTATTGCTTGTTTTGAATAATTTAATTACTATGTATTTCATAGTTAAATGATTTAATACTTTAAAAAAGATGTCCTCGAAGTAGTTTGAAAGTTTTTCTATTAAAACTTTTGTCTTTACTATTATAAAAGTAAATACACACAAACTTAAAAATTATTATTTCCCCCTAATTATAGGGATGAAAACTCTTTAGCGTGTATTAAAGTAATTGAAAAATTCAATTTAATATGTTGTTTAGTCAGGAAAACAACCTTAATTAAAATAATTTTTCCCGAAAAAATACCGAAGAATATTAATTAAAAATTTACAATAATGAAATTACATTTTTTTAAAAAAAGGGCTTGTTTGCATCATATCTGAGTAACATAGCATAAACCAACAATCATTTACTTAGACTCAGACAAATTTTTGCTAGCACGCCTCATAAAAGGAATAAAAATAAGCTGATAACTAAAACAAAGAGGATAAAAACAATGTTATAAAGAAGGAAAGACTGAGCTTATGTGATTGATTGCCTCTTTAAGCGTAATTGGACCATCTCCTATGACAGCTACAAGACACGGATGGGAAAAAAATGATGCAGGAAGAAAAGTTAAAATCTCATCCGAACAATTTTCCGGAGATGGTTCGAATTTTGCCGCTGGTTTTTAATGAATTATAAGAAAAAGTTCTTTACACCCGGGAAATTAGCTAATAAACGAAATAAATTCTAAAAGGAAAAAAAAAGAGAATATTTTTTAGGTGTAAGGAGATAAAAAAAAATTCTTTTTGATCTGCACCAAAAAAACTTGCCAGAAAAGTGTCGTAGTATGCCTTGAAAAAGGACATATTCACTGATCCTTCAAAAATTTTTTTCAGAAAAATAACAATTTAAGAATAAATAAAAGTACTTAACATATTCATTTCCTATCACATTTTTTTATAAGAAAATATAATAGATAAAAATTTAGCAGTTTAGAAACAAGTTTTAAATGATCTTAAATAAAAATAGCGATAAATTGCGAAAAACGGATTTAATTACTTGTTGATTTAAAAATATTACTAGATATGTGTCAGGGTCACGCGGTAAATTTATTATATTACTCATTGGTGACGTCATGATGTAATGGTTTAAACGAGCTGCTTGTGTATCTTGTCTTTGGCAAGGAGCCAAAAGAATGTAGTAGATAGATTTCTCTGGAATAAAATGGTGAATTGATGTTGCTCTGATGAGGTTAGTTTTTCTTTAGTATGAATTGGGTTCACGGCTGACATTTGTGCGGGGAAACCCCAATGGATTTCGAATCGTTTCGAAGATTAAGGATTTAAAACTGTTTTGAAGATTGAGGATTTCGAATTGGTTCAAGAATAAGAATTGCGAACTGTTGTGAAGCTTGGCGACATCGAAACTGTTTTGAAGATTGTGAATTCCAGTTATATCCAACGGTTGATAAAATGGCGTTTTTAGGAAGAGCTTTGAAGGTAGATTTGAAGTGTTTGGCGGAAGAATTAGGAGAAACTGTAACGGAAGAAATGAAAGTTCCTGCTTTAAAAAATATGATATTAGCAAGTGAAGAGTATGAAGAGGCGTTCGCGAAAGAATTACTGCACAGAATAGTAAGTGAAAGAGAAGCATGC
This sequence comes from Trichonephila clavata, assembly GCA_019973975.1. Lineage (NCBI taxonomy): Eukaryota > Metazoa > Arthropoda > Arachnida > Araneae > Nephilidae > Trichonephila > Trichonephila clavata. Next base: position 335,839 of record BMAO01035546.1, on the reverse strand, counting down.
GTCAAGAAAGAGAAAATGAAATAAAGCGTCGAGAAGATGAAATTAAGCGTCAAGAAAGAGAATATGAATTAGAAAAGTTGAGGATAGAAGCTTCGATAAGGAATAATGGTTTTAGGAGAGAGATGGACTCTCAGAATGAAAGAATACAAGAACACGTTCCAGTTGGATTGCAAAAATTAATGCGTACTTTTGACCCTAAAGAAGGTGATATAAGTTTTTACTTAATACTGTTTGAAAGACAAGCACGAAGAGTTCATATTAAAGAAGAAGACTGGGTTACGAATCTTGTTGGACTATTGCCGTTAGAAATGGCGAATTTGATTGCCAGGGAACCTGAGGAAAAGGCAAATGACTATGAGCATATAAAAAGTATGTTATTAAAAAGATTCAAATTGAGCCCAGAAGCATTTAAAATAAAAATTTAAGAGGCATTGTAAATCGACCGAGTACACTTGGCGAGATTTTGGATTTGAGTTGGCGAACTATTTTAATGAGTGGATTTCGGGACTAAATATCTACAATTTTGACAGTCTGAAACAACTTGTCATTGTAGAACAGATGAAGGAACAAGTATCCAGGGATATACAACTACATTTTATTGATGATTGGGGTAGAATTGTAACAGTTGACGATCTTGCTGAGAAGTTAGATTATTATGAAAACGCAAGGCAATATAATCAGGCCACTAAAGCTACTTCGTCTCAACCGTATAGAAATTCCTATCGGGAAAGGCCTGGCACGTTCAATAGAAGATGTCATACATTCAGTGAAGATATAGACAAGAATCTAACAACCGCAGTGGATACGATAAGCGAAATTCTTTCCAAAAACCAGTTACATGTTTCAATTGTGGGCGAGTAGGACATTTTGCGAGATTTTGCAGGGATAAGAAAGATGGGAGAGAAAAGACCGAGAGTAAAGTTGCTGAGGTAAAGGTATCTGAAGGGCAAGTGGCAGAAGTCAAAGTAGTTGAGGATGAAAGCAAAGTAGTCACAGCGAGATTCAATGGCGAAGTTTTAATGGAAAATAAGAAATGCAGCGCAGTTCATTTAAAAATGTCTGATCTTAAAATAGTAAAAATTCTTATGGTGGAAGTAGAATATAAAGCTGTAGTAGATTCAGGTGCACAAATTAGCGTGTTTTAAAAGCAGTGTAGTAGGGAAAGAAGTCGATTACAAAGGATATATAATGTTGCAGCCTGCATTTGTGATTGTTTAAAGGCTGAACTAAAAGAAGTGGATATTGGTTTGGTAACGAACGGGTATATTACGCCGGTAATTAAAACGGTGGTGGCAACTGTGGACAGACTGAACGCTGATATATTATTAGATACTGAAACTTATGAAGCATTATTAGAACAAGAGAGAATATACAATCCCAGATTTACAGCTGCTGTAAACTTAAGATCAGATTCCCCCAAAAAATTGTTAGATGAAAGTGTAAATACTGAGGAGGAAGAACAGGAGACAACAATAACAGAATATGATGAGGAGAATGAAATAACACCGAGAAATTCAAGAAACAGCAAAAGAGTTGCGATACTCTTCAAGAAGCATGGAATTTTGCTAAGCGGAAAAAAGGAGGATATGTGATAGAAAACGATATCCTGTACCATGAAGAGCTGTTGTGCGGAAATAGGATAAAACAGTTAGTGATTCCCGAAATTAGGAAGAGGAAGATACTAGAAATTGCACATGAATCAGTGTTCGGAGCACATCTAGGAGCTCATAAAACAATTCAGAGAATCAAGTTTTCATTTTATTGGCCAGGAATGGTGAAGGAGATTAAAGCATATTGCAGTTCTTGTCATGGTTGTCAGTGCAGAAAAGTAATTCGTTCGGTTGACAAAATTCCAATAACACCTGTATCTCGTCCTGAATTGCCGTTCCAAGTGGTAAACGTTGATTTAATTGGTCCTGTAGATCCAGTATCGTCACAGGGACATAGATATATACTTTGTTTGATGGATCAGCATTCTAGATGGCCGGAAGCAGTCCCGCTCAAGTCACTAACGGCTAAGAGTACATGTGAAGCACTGCTCGAAATATTCAGTAGAACAGGCATTCCAGAAGTGATCGTAATGGACAATGCGACAAATTTTACAGCAAGTTTAACGCAAGAGTTTTTGAAGATTTTAGGAGCTTGCCCACGTTTTTCGACACCATACCATCCAGAAGGAAATGGGTTGAGAGATGGAACCAGACTCTCAAGAACATGTTGCATCACATTATTAGAGAGGAAGGAAGAAGTTGGCATGGGCATATACCGTTTTTACTATGGCTTATCGGGAAGTTCCCAATGCAACTACCGGTGTACCACCTTTTCTGCTAATGTATGGAAGGGAGCCGAAAGGTCCGTTGTCTATATTGAAGTCAATTTGGACTGGAAGCACGTTATTACCTCTGAATATGAAGGGATCAGTAGAGAGTTATTTGAAAAAATTAAAAGAAAAGTTAGAAGTATCAACCCGCGAGGCAAAGTTAACAAGTGATGTGCAACAATACGCTAAGTATTATAACAGGCAAAAGAAACATCGAGAATTTGCACCAGGAGATCAAGTGCTTGTTTTGATACCTGATTCAACGAATAAACTATATTCTAGATGGACAGGTCCAGTTAAAGTTGTTAAAAGAGTAAAAGCTAATTCATATTATTTGCAGATGCCTGAAGGTAACTTAAGATTACTGCATGTTAACAAGATTAGAGAATACAAAGCGAGAGTTCAAACGGTTGGAGTTGTTTATGATATCGATGATGAATTTGGTGAGATATATGAAACGCCAACAGTTCCTGCTGCTGAGAAGAATGATGAAGCATTGGACATAGTGAAGTTGGATTACTTATCTAAGAAGCAACAAAATCAACTAAAAGATCTTTTACATCGACACAGAAGGTTGTTTTCTGGAAAAATTAAAAGAGCTAAAGTTGGTGAACACGTGATAAAACTGAAGGCTGAGGAGGAGACGATGAAACCCAAAACTTATAAGATACCGGAAAACTTAAAGAGGAAAGTAGACGTACAGATAGACGAATTGTTAGAGTTAGGTCTGATTGAACCTGTTGTAAGTGAAATAGCACACCCAGTAGTATGTGTTCATAAAAAAGATGGAACACTTAGGTTATGCATAGATTTCAGAAGTTTGAATGCTCTTACCGTACCGGACGCATATCCAATGGAGAATATGATGGAGTTGAATTTCTTAGTAGGGAAGAAAAAATTTATTACTGTTCTAGATATGTTGAAAGGATATTGGTCTATACCAATGGAAGACAGCAGCAAACATCTAATAGCGTTCCGTACTCATCGAGGACAGTACCAGTGGAATGTATTACCATTTGGGTTAAGAAACGCTGCTGCAACCTACCAAAGAGCCATGTCTAAAGTGGTCCAAACTATATCTGGCTTTGCATGCGCGTATATAGACGATTTAGCCGTATTCTCTGATACATGGGAAGAACATTTAGATCATCTGGAAGAAGTTTTCAAAAGATTGGAGCATTTTAACTTCTCAGTGAATTTAGGAAAGTGTGAGTTTGCAAGACGACAAGTTAAATACTTAGGACATGTCATTGGTTCAGGTAGACATTCACCGGATAAAGAAAGAATAAAAGCGATTCAGAACTTAGAGGCACCAACGACCAAGAAGCAACTGAGAAGCGCATTAGGATTATGCAATTTTTATAGACAGTATATTCCAAACTTTGCAAAAATTGCTCTACCATTGACGGAGCTCACGAAAAAGGAAGTCCCTAATGAGATTCCATGGAGCAAGGAGGCTGAAAATGCTTTCAAGGAGTTGAAGACAGCACTATGTGGAATTACAGAATTGCAAGTCCCAGACATAGATAAACCGTACTACTTGCATACGGATGCATCTCAGACGGCGGTCGGATGTTGTCTAGGTCAGTCGGATGGAGAAGACAACATTCATCCCATAGCTTTCGGAGCCAGAAACTGAATCCAAGCCAACAAAAGTGGTCAACAATTGAGAGGGAAGCGTATGCTATTATTTGGGCTCTGAAAAGATTTGAAACTTTACTGTGCGGAGCAAAGATATTCTTACTAACCGATCATAATCCCCTAGTGTTTCTTACTAGTGCTGCATCCCAATGTCCGAGATTACAGCGGTGGGCTTTGGCAATTCAACGCCATGACATTGAAGCAAGTCACATAAAAGGATCAAAACTAGTTAATGCAGATGCGCTATCCAGACTGTAAGTGTAAACCGTAGTTAAATAAGAACTTTTAGAAGATTTAAGAATAATTGAACTTTAAAACATTTCTTTTTGCTTTATTTTTAGATAATTAAGTTAAGTAGTATATTTGTGTAAAATTTTATGTGTTGGTTTTTTATGTAGTGTATAATCTTAAGATAGTGCTTAAGCAGTGTTTTTTTTGTGTATGTAACGTGTGACCCTTAGGTTGTTTTAGCCATATTTGATCTTCGGATCTAATATGACTCTCAGGGGGAAGGTGTCAGGGTCACGCGGTAAATTTATTATATTACTCATTGGTGACGTCATGATGTAATGGTTTAAACGAGCTGCTTGTGTATCTTGTCTTTGGCAAGGAGCCAAAAGAATGTAGTAGATAGATTTCTCTGGAATAAAAGGGTGGATTGATGTTGCTCTGATGAGGTTAGTTTTTCTTTAGTATGAATTGGGTTCACGGCTGACAATATGTATTCTATTTATGATATTCCAAAATGATTTCAATAACAATACGAAAACTTTGCATATTTTCTGATTGAAGATTAATTGTCTGTGTAACAGATATTTATGTCCTAAATCACAATCGGCTATTTTGAATTTCATCGGTAATTGTTTTGACTTTTGGATGGATTTCAAAAGTATTTCTTTTTTAAATTCCTACTATTAGCTCACTCTCTCCCAATATATTTATTCATATATCTTGTTCAAGCTTTCAATCGTTAATAAAATACTTTCTGTTGATCCAATCAAGATCAAATAAATTTTTTAAAGCTTGTAGTGGATGACGCTGGATGTTAATACAGTTTTTTTAAATATTAATTCATTAATTACCAGTTAATTAATTAAATTAATTAACGGTTTTCGACGCCAACTTAGATTTGTCTCCATTGTTGTAACAATGTAACTGTTAAAACAATGACAAAAGTTGGCGTCGAAAACCGGTTTTTCAGCCAAACTAGCCAAACCGGGTGTGCATTGTTACAACAATGCAGACAAATCATGCTCTTTTTTCTATTCCTACTATTAGTTCACTCTCTCCCTATATATATATATATATATATTGTTCAAGTTTTCAATCGTTAATAAAATATTCATCCATTCAAAGTAGGAATTGACTTAATTTTTTTTATATTACTTGTTTAAAAGATATAACTATTATTTACTGTTAAAAAGAAGGAAACAAATTTTTAAAAAACTCGCAGCCTTATTAAGTTTTTTTTCTTGAAGCTGAGACGTTATTTCTTTCATCTCTGTCTTAACAGCCTGCACAAAATTGGGTGTCCGAAAAATATGGCTACTCATTCAAATATTAATTAAAAATAAAAAGATTTTCACTTACGGTTTCTTGCGTTCCGTTTTGAAAAGATTAAAGTTTCTGTTCAAATAAATTTCAAAATGGATGGCGCAATATCCACGTTTTGCAACATTCTCATTCCAAAATGGCTTCACCACAAGAAAAAGGAGAAGTTGTAGAAGGGTTTATCGAATTTAAATCTGCAATTCATGTACAGTCTAATTGGGGCACCCCCAGTGGCGTAACGGAGAACACTAGGGCCCCCCGGTAAAGTCAGGTTTTGGGCCCAAAACTGGATCTTACAAAGGATACGTACTTGGTGTCTGTCAAACTTTGAGCCCCCTAGAATCCAGACCCCCCCCCCCGCTATGCGGGGGTGTACGTTACGCCACTGGGCACTACCTCCTTCAGTTTGGAAGTTAGAAAAAGTTCCCCGAGTGATGGATGGAAAGAGGAAGTCCATTAACGTGGAGGTGTGTGGCCACCTAGATTTCTTGTAAGGATACGTTAAAAATATTGTTTGCCAATCTTCAATTAGTGACACTGATGAAATGAAAAGTCAAATTACAACGGCCATTCAGAATATTGATCCTGTAATGCTTCATAGGACGTGACCAGATATTTCGAATGGATTCGATGTTTTGCTCGTCACTATTAGTACGTTGAAATCGTGCAATAAAATATTGTAAAAAAACAAACTTTGGTATTTTTTTTATAGAATATAAGAAACCGGAAGTGTGAATATATCTTCATTTGTTTATTTGCAATTAATATTTGAAAGTGTAATCATACTTTTAGGACGCCCGGTATAATCCATAATGAAAAAAAAAAAAGGACTACTGCTTAGTAAATTCAAATACGCTTTTCAATTTTCATGAAGGGGTTGGCATAAAGTTAAGATACAGATGAAAGCTTAGGTATCATCACTTTATTTTGTTTTATAAATTATATTTAACAAAAACTATAAAACACACTTTTATAGTTAATCGAACTAAAATGTAAAAAATAATTCTTAATATAAAAATAAAATGATAAACGAGAAAATTATGGTGGTAAAAGTGTTGGGTGCTCCATATTAATTGTTATAATTTCTTACTAGTTCTATTTCGAAATGCTGAGTTAGTGTAAAAATGTAGTGCAAAGCACCCCACGCTTTTACCACAATGACATTAATTTTATCGTTAATCATTTCTTTCTTATATTAAGAATTATTTTTTTCTTTTTAGTTCAATTAACTATAAAAGTGTGTTTTTTAAAAATTTTTTTTTAAAACTATACTTTTTTTTTATTTTTTAGATCGATCTACAATAAAAGCGTGTTTTTTCGGTTTTTTTTCGAACTATCAGTTATTTATGGATGAATTAATCTTAAATGCGTCATTTTTTTAGAATCCGGAATATCCATTTGCATCCTCGCTTTTACCACAATGACATTAATTTTATCGTTAATCATTTCATTCTTATATTAAGAATTATTTTTTACTTTTTAGTTCAATTAACTATAAAAGTGTGTTTTTAAAAAATTTTTTTTGAAAACTTAATTTTTTATTTTTTAGATCGATCTACAATAAAAGCATGTTTTTTCGAGGTTTTCTTTGAACTATCAGTTATTTATGGATGAATTAATCTTAAATGCGTCATTTTTTTAGAATCTGGAATACCCATTTGCATCCTCGCTTTTACCACAATGACATTAATTTTATCGTTAATCATTTCATTCTTGCATTAAGAATTATTTTTTACTTTTTAGTTCAATTAATGTAGTTTTTTGATAAGAAAAAAAAATAACAAAAAGTTAGTCGCGTAAATTAATAACTGAATATGAGTAATAGTCGAAGGGAAATAATATGTGCAGTCATATTGCACTGAAATAAAAAGATGTATAATTTGAAATTCGTCAAGTTTTTCTTTTTATTTCTTTTTACTGTCGTTTGACAAAAAAGGAAAATACTTAAAGCCTAAATAATTAGATATAATATTTGCTGAACAAACTGACCACAAGACTGTGAAATAAGTTTAAATACTCTATAAAAGTACCATTAAAATCAAAAGGGTTTAGTTTCACGCTTTTTTTATAAATCTGTCACATTTAAGTGCTTATTAAAATAGTGTCTTTGAAAAATGTGTCTAATATTAGCAACAAAATTTGTATCTACTTAAAAAAAAAAATAAAAGTAAATGATTTTCTAAAAATAATGACTGCATTCAAAGGCTTTTATGTATATGTAAGGGGTGCTCAAATGAAAAGGTACGAAACGTCGTAACAACGTAACCGTTAATTTATTCGCCTATACCGTTATGGGAAAATGTAACGAAACATCTAGGGATGCGAATGAAACTTCCGGCGTGAGTTGGAGCATGCGCAGGAGAGAGCAGAGGCTCTTATAAAGAGAGCAATCCAACTGACGTGACAGTGTGTGTGAAGACATGATGACGTTTACTTTGCAAAATCTGACGATTGAGGTGTCATGCAATTCTTGAAGGTGTTAAGTCAGCCGCTATTCATCGCCATGGAGGGTGCGGTTCTTCTCCACGATAACGCACGCCCACACGTCTGCATCGTCATACACGCGGAACTGGCTAAATTCAAGAGGGAGTAGCGTGACCATCCGCCCTACAGCCCGGATATGTCACCCTTCGATTTCCATGTGTTTTGTCATCTGAAAAAACATCTGGGAGGGAAGCGCTTCAACTCGGACGGCGAACTCAAGGACACTGCGAAGAACTGAATCTCGTCACGGTCACAGGAATTCTGGGAACAAGGAATACTTCGACTCATTAATCAGTGGAATCATTGTTCTCAGGCCTGTGGTGTATACTCTGAATAAATTTTTATTTTATATCTACAGTGACGTTTTGTACATTTTCATTTGTACACCCTTTGTATAATTGTTCTCTCTCTCTCTCAATCATTCTATGTTCATTAAAATCAATTTGTGAAATTTTAAGTGTTTGATCTCTATAAGCTCTTTTTTATGAATTCAGTAACTTTCTAGATGATATCAAGAAAGTAATTTTTTAAAACATACAACATAATAGAAAATTCAGTTTTTGAAATACGAATCTGCATTTGCATTAAATTAAAATAAAAACCCCAAAAAACTTTATCTGATTAAATGACTTAGTATTTTTTAAATGTGTTTCATTTTAACTGCTCAAAACTGAACATGAAAAAGCAGTGATTTTTACAAAGGAAATGTTCATAATGTTTTGCTGCTTAAAAAGAACCCAATGTATTGAAACTTTTTGTTTTGTTATATTATTATTTCGAAATGTACTTCAATTTAATTTATTTCTTTATCAAAATGTTCAGTTCCAAAATTTTGGATAACTATTTGATAATTACAATAAAAATGCATTAAATTTACAAGATATATACAACAAGAGAATGGGAATGGTGTAAAGACAAAAGATTGTGATTTATGCTTCTGAAAACAGGTAATAAATCAAAGTTTAATAGAATATGTTTTTTATTTCTCTTTTTCTTCATGCATAATATTACAAAATAAATAAATAACATTTCTAACTAGGTGAAGTGAAATTATTTTTTACAGTTCTCTTCTATATTTAACGTTTTTTAGTATTTACGCACTATTGTAACAATGCAAACGTTCTCGCCAAGATGGCAACCCTGATTTTGTATGTGTTGTACGTGTTGAATTGGCAACCATGGGCTTCGTTTCATATAATATCACCAATACGGTTGCAATAATACTTAAGTACAACTTTTTATTTCGTTTTAAGCATAAGAAATTGGACTTTCTACGAAGTAAATTTTTGTTGAAAAGACACTTTGAATTAAATTCATGTAAAATATATTGAAAGCTTAGTAAAAATGTTTAAAGCACATTTTCTTAAAAAATGGAATAAAATTATCTTTCGTACGATCTTTAGAAAAAGAAAAAATAACACATACAATTATATATATATATATATAACTTCATATAAAGAAAAGTGCAAACACAATGTTCTTTTTTTATTTCTTTTAAATAATTTTCAGAGCGGATAAAATGTAAGTTGCTTTTCTGTTAACATTTTAAATTTTAGAACAGAGCTTCATAATAAATTCTCATAAAATATGCAGAAAACACGAGAAAGCGGAGAATACAAAATAGCTATTCAGAAGAAAAGTGAAAAAGAAATATGCATTTATTTTCTTTAAAAAAATGTCTACAGACGATAAATGCATTGTAAATCTTGTAGACAAATTGAAATTCTTAAAGTGTGAGCTGCATTCACTGTTATTTATACCTTGTTATACGTAAGCACAAAGAAAATAAATTTCTGAAGCTTATATACACAAATATGCTTTTCTTAGCAAATAGAAGTTGAAAGACATCAGTCAGAAAATGTAAACACACACACACACACACACACACACACACACACACACCACACACACACACACACACACACACACACACACACACACACACAACACACACACACACACACACACACACACACACCACACACACACACACACACACACACACACACACACACACACACACACACACACACACACACACACACAGGTAGGTTTATTTATTTAACACTACTTATATATATAAGGCACGTGCGTGCTTAAGTAGTATTATGAAAATACATATATTAATAATTAATTTTTAGTCCATTAACTGTACAAGGCCTGTTCAAAAAGTGTAACTGACGTATGACCAGAAAAAATATCTTAGTTACCTTACGGGATTAGGGTCCTCTCTCTCTAATCAAATTCAAAGTACGCCCCTTGTGCCTTCACATACTTAGGTCAGCATTCCTTCCACAGCAGAAAACACTTCTGGAAAGGCTTCTTTTGGAATGGTGTTCAACTCCGACGCCATGTTCTGCCTTATCTTCTCTCTACTCTGAAAAGGGGATCCTTTCATTAACATTTTCCTTTTCGGGAACAGTCAGAAGTCGCAAGGATCCAGGTTCAGCACTGATAGTGATCAGTTGGTCCTGCGTAACTAACTGTAAGACGAAGTTTATCTTGTTCCACCGACAGAAGCTTGGGAACAAATTTCGCAGCTGCTCTGCACATGATCCCACAAATTAGCATGTGCAAAACCTCTATTGATCTCAACTTATTCAGCAGTATCTCACACGGTTAAAAGTGGATCTTTCATTACCAGGTTCCATCCTTTTTCAACAACAGCTGCATTTCGAGTGGTTTGGGGCCTCCCAGAACGCTGGTGACGACGTGTGACTACTTTTGAATCGTTTAAACCCCTCCGTAATTTGTAGGACTACCATGGCAGTATCTCCAAACACTTGCTGAATCTTACGAATTGTTTCACTCAGAAAATCACCAAGCTTTCGACAAAAAATTTGATGCAGTACCTCTGCTCAAGTCGTTGAGTCATCTTTATAAAAATAAAAATCTGACTAACACGTATAACAGCACCTCACTCGATTACCTACAAGAAGCTAGTGGTACACTGGAACAAAGGGAAAATATTCAAGCATGCTTATTAAGCTGTCATCTCCCTGTGGCGCTTTCGAGAATCTCTACTGTTCCCAGGAAAATTCAAGGTCGCGGTACTTCTTGAACATACCTTGAATTCTCATCCACATTTCTGGAGTTGGTTTAAACAAGCAATTTCGTATGCATTCAATACAAAGACGGATTTTAAATGCCAAACTTAATCATCCAGACTGCAAAGTATGTTGCAAATATTGCCCATCTGATGCCATAGCCCATTTTTAAAATTAAACATTAAAATTGTTAATGATCTCTTTGAAGAAGAAATATTAATACCCTCTTTTACAACATTTTTTTATTGATACAAAAACACCGTTGGCGCAAAAAGGATCACATTCAACAATTTAATTATTGTCTTGTTTAATATGTCACTGTGTACATATTGATTATCATTAAAGTTTGATAACCTTACTTAAATGTTTAAGTTTTAATTATTATTAAATATTATTTCGCGCGCGCGATAATTGGAAATATTCGTGAACACGTTGCTGGTATTGTCGAGTCGCGGGTTCAAAAACTAGTGCTAATGAAAACCCGTCGGGTAAAGGAGTTGATTAATGTTAAATCTGTCGAGGTTATAAAAGCCCTCTCCTTTTTGTGATGTATTATGGAGTGGGGGTGTACCAGCTCAGGTGCCGTCCTCGGTACTTATCTATAGCTCAAAATTACGAAGTTCATCATCAATAGCCCTCGTGTTGTTTCAGAGTGTGGCATTAATTAAATAAAAAACCAGCTTATATCGGGAAATTAATAGTAAAATTACATAAGGAACTCTTAGGTTTGGAATGGACAAAAACATTATTTCATGTTGAATTTATTTTTTACATTATTTTGTTTAAAAATAGCATTTACAGTGATTCCGTTTACAGAAATGTTACAATAAAAATTTCATAATGAATCTCTGTCGCTAGTAATATTACCTTCTCCACAATAGAACATAGTAATTATTATTAAATACCAGTGCAAATTCCGGGGCGTTTTGTATAAACAAAGTTTCAAGAGAAAAATATTCTAGGAGTATTTATTTTCTTTTTCTGAACGAAAAGAAATCGATTTGCAATTTTCGGAACCTGAAATTGGCTACTTAAAGGAACTTAAACTGATTGCCACTTTTTTGGTATTTTTCTATATCTACTTTTTCCCCAATTTATTTTCCCACCGTTTGCATCAAGTCTAAATATTTGGACTCACTAGTCATCAAGCATCATTAGAGATGACATATGGAATTTAAAATACGGAAAGCTATTTCCGTAAAAATACAAAACTTTATTGAGAACTTTATCATATGTCTCAAGATGCAGCATACTTTCATACACTTAATCCAGATTCCAAGTTCAACCTTCTTTCATATCATTACACAACATGCTATTTTGGAATATCGGTTTGCACAAGCAGAAAGAAGTTTTTTATCGATTTTTTATATGTATGTAGCATGAGAAGTTTAATTCGAAATCTTAAGTCAATGATGAAAAAATGTTTAGTTTTTGAATTTGCTTCTTAAAATTTGAGCGTCTACTTTTAATAAATATACTTAAATACATATGTATTCTTCGAATATTATTAAAGAGCAAGTATTGGATAAGAACAAATAAAGGAAAATAGACTATTAGAACATAGAATTTTGGTCTGGAGCAGCTTATGATCAAAAATAGATTATTTTTCTTTTTCCTTTGCGAAAAACGTTTTTTTTTAATTTCTTTAAGAAGGAAAGCACATGCATTTTCTTAAAAACAATATTTTTCGATAGTTTATTGTTCATATAATTTAAAATTTGTTTACTAAAATGACTTATTGATATCAATGTATATTCATTGTAAGTATATTTCTCTTGTTTATATATATACATACGAGGATTCTAACTGTAATTTAAAAAGAATAATAAATGGTATGGTAGTATTTTAATAAATCAAGTTTCGACCTTTTGTGTTTTCGAATCAATAATCTCAATCCTACAATACACTGTGTGCAAAAATTAAGGACGAAGTCGAAAAATTAGCATATCAGCTGAACGAAGAGCAGAGCGACAGAAAGACCAATCAGGAGATTAAGTGAGTGATGTACGGTAGCACATGCGCAGATATGCAGATAGACGTAATGGGGAGTGTCTGAGTAGTAAAGCATGTTGTCGGTGTAAGATTAGTATTTCTGGCAAAGAGATTACACCGTATAGCAGTTAAAATCACACCGAGTTGCTGCCTCAGCGAGAAATGGCGAATAATCAATCTGTTAGACGACATCTGGATGCTTTTACCCGAGGTCGAATCATTGGAAGTTGGAGGAAGGTCGCAGTGTGACAAGTGTGGCTGCAGAGTTCGGAATTGCTCACAGCATCGTTTCACGACTTTGGAGACAATTTCAAACTACAGGAACAGCTATCCGGGGGTTCAGTAGTGGTCGTCCACGAGGAACCACACCCGCAGATGACCGTATATTGCCTTACAGGCCAGAAGAAACAGGCGGCAGACAGCGGGAGAAATCACTAGACACACGACACAGGCGACTGGACGACCGATATCGCGTTTTACCGTGGCCAGAAGACTGCACGGTGGTGGTCTGTTTGCACGACGCCCTGTACGGTGTGTACTCTAACGCCTGCCCATCGGAGAAGGCGTTCTCTGTGGTGCCGGGAACACCGGAATTGGAGAGACAATGAATGGGGACGAGTACTCTTTACAGATGAGAGCAGATTCAGTCTGAGTAGCGATTCTCATCGCATACTCATCTGGAGAGAGCGGGGAAGCCGCAATCATCCCTCGAACATCATTGAAAGGGACAGGTATGGAGGTGGCGGTGTTCTCGTTTAGGGAGGCATCATGCTTGGTAGTCGTACAGACCTTCACATCTTCGACGCAGGTTCAGTCAACGGGATCCGTTATTGTAACGAGATTCTTCTTCCATATGTGCGTCTTTTTAGATGCGCTATGGGTCCGCAGTTCCTTTTCATGGACGACAACGCACCATGTCATCGCACAGTAGCTGCCGAACAGCTCTTAGAGAGTGAGGATATTGAACGTATGGATTGGCCGGTATGATCTCCGGATCTCAATCCCATCGAGCATGTATGGGATTTTCTAGGCAGACGCTTGGCAGCTCGTACCTTACCACCAGTAACGATTCCGGAGCTTCGATTGGCGCTGCAAGACGAATGGGCAGCAATGCCTCAACAACTCATTGACACCCTCATTCTCAGCATGGGCAGACGCTGTGAAACCTGCTAGCAGTCAGGGGAGATCATATCCCCTACTAAAGACCGGATATTTCTTGCTGGACACCCATCACAGGGATGTTTCGGCCTTCAGTCGCATTGCGCTCCATGCTACTTTTTCAATAAAGCTTCTTTTTATCCCTCTGATTTCTCTTTAGTAAGTGTTGCTTACATTACTCATGTCCTTACGTATTGGGATCTTACGGTATTAAATGTGTTGATTTGGAATGCTTTTGTACAAAGTTATATTGAAAAAACCGTCTCGTCCTTAATTTTTGCACACCAGTGTATATTGTAAGTAAGTTTAAACAATAAATGTTTACTTTTTCCTTACTATGTAAAAACACATAAATAAATCAAAATGTATTTTTAAGGACTATTTCACATTATTATTATTTTTTTGAATAGATTAAAAATCTTTAACATCAAAGAGTATAGATGTTAGAAATAATATATATTAAATGTAGAAACTTTGACAGACAAAAAAATGGCCAAACCTTTCTTGCAACAAACTCTTTATATTATTTGATAGTGCTTTAACGTCAGCATGGTTACTAAAGTCTGTCACTAAAAATTGCGAATGATGACGCATTTATTTCTTTTTCTAAATATAAATAACTGTTCAAAACTACCTAATCTAATCTGTGAATCTAATTCTTACACATTTTTCTTAGATTAATGGGTCAAATCATTGTTAGAAACCTTTTGGTGAAATTCTCGTAAATGCATGATGATATTATAATTCATAACATAATGGAGTTTTAACACTCACAAATAACCCTTATTTTGTCTGTCACTACAATCGTGACTAAAAAATGTTTTTCAGCTTATTCGCACCAAAAATACATTTTCTTTTGTTTTCATTTACCTTGATATTTAGAAGTGGAAATACAATTCTTTCCCATTGTAATTTGGTAGTGTTTATTAAATGGAACTGTGGAGACTTATTTTTAAAAATTCGTTTTTTTCAAGGAAGAATAATTGATTATAAATAATAAAACTACATAAACTAAGAAATAAAAATATTTCGATTCATAGTACAGTAGAACGTCGTTTATCCGAGTCAATTGGGACCGGACACCGTTCGGATATGCGATTGTTCGGATAACCGAAAATCGAATGTGATCTATGCAGAATATGAAACCGGACTGTATACGAATATTGAAAATCATCACGTGTGGCAAACGTGATTAAAGAAAAAGCAAAATAGGTGCAAAATGTCGCAATTTTACCTTTATTGTGGAAAATAATCACTTATTTTTCGCTGTACCATTGTACATCTTCCTCTTTTTACTACAAGGTCTCTGATTCTCTTGAGCAGCTGTAGTTGAGTAGGCAGTACTCTGATTGTTGTTCGTACCACTCCGTAGCTGTCTCTGACGCAGAAAACGCGTCAGGATTTGATGGACCCTTGCTACTTTCGTTGTTGTTATCGTCTTCATCCGTTTTATCGTCGACAAGGTCGGATTCTTCTTTGACGGAAGTCTCAACCTCGGCATCATTTAGCATTTGAAATCCACAATCTTCTGCATCGTATGCCACCCAGGTTTCTACATCTTCTTCATTGCATTCTTGAAATCCTGGGATCGATTGGGCAAAGTCGGTAATCTCCTCCCTGTGGTCGTCATTGAAGACTTTTTCACCTTCTAAATCTGGCCACAGCTTATTCCATGCATTTTTTACCAAATCACACAAGTGAAGTTCCCCAAACATCCCTCACCTTGGGTTTTCCCGTCACTTTTGATCTCACGCAATACAACTGTTGAGCATTGCACTGTTCGAAAACGTATTCGTATACAGTACATGTAGTTGACAAAAAAAATGGTCCGGATATTTGACGCTTCGGATAATCAACGTTCGGATAAACGACGTTCTACTGTATGTTTGAAAATATGCTGATAACTTCAAAACGTTCTGTTAAAAGTAAATTAAGTCTTTTTGTTATACATTGCCTAATTAGAATTTACAAAAATTATTGAGATAATTTTCTCCATAAGAGATACATAATATTATCTTAAAAATATATTTGCCCTACTCTAATTATATTTAATCTTAGAAAATAGTTGGTCTCATTAGTTTTGTTTAGCTTAGGATTTTGGAAGTAAAAGCAAAGTGAAGTAATACTTACACTTAACTAAATCTCTCTTAAGCCTTCTTTAAATAATTTTTCTCAATGTTAAGATTTCATACGTTATTGATTTAAAAAGTATTCTTAACAAATTTAGAATGTTACGTTTTGTTAAATTGTTTTCGATTATATTCCATTAAATAATATTCATAAAGTGATCTATTCCATTAAGTTGTGTTCATGTTATGTTCCATTAAATTGTATTCATTTTATGTTCCATTATATCGTATTCTGTTATGTTCCACTAAATTATATTCATAAAATGTTATGTTCCATTAAATTACATCTATATTGTGTTCTGTTAAATTATATTCATATTATGTTCCAATAAATTATATTCATAAAATGTTGTGTTCCATTAAATTATATTCATGTTGTTTTCCATTAAATCATATTCATAAAATGTCGTGTTCCATTAAATTATATTAATGCTGTGTTCCATTAAATTATATTCATGTTATATTCCGTTATATTATATTCATGTTATGTTACATTATATTATATTCATGTTATGGGCCAATAAATTAAATTCATAGAAGGATATATTCCAATAAATTATATTCATTAAATAATATGCTCCATTAAATTATCTTCATGTTGTGTTCCATTAAATTATCTTCATGTTGTGTTCCATTAAATTATATTCACGTTATGTTCTAATAAATTATATTCATAAAATGTTATGTTCCATTTTATTGCATTCATGTTATGTTCCAATAAATTATGTTCATAAAATGTTATGTTCCTTTAAATTGTAATCATAAAATGTTTTGTTCTATTAAATTGAATTCACAAACTGGTAAACTAAACTCAAAATCTGAATGAAAATTTTAGCAATGACAGAAATATGTTAGTCTTTTTAAAGAAAAAAAACCGATATCCATCTTTCAAGTAACTTATAGAATATTTACTCAAAGCCTTAGTGCTTATATTTTAAACTCAAATCACAAAAAATCGCTTCAAGATATTGTTTCAGAAATTGTTCTGTATTTTGAAGTACTCTGAATTAATTATTGATCCGAACATAAAAAAAGAAGACTCGATTGCTTTTCACCAGCATGTTTGTAAATAGTTTTGGATTTCTTTTCGAAACTGAATGCGTAATACAAAGCAGGCTACTTTGGAATCAATTCAGTGAATATTTTCTATACTTTGAGCATATGTGGAATAATAAGAGAGAAGAAACAAGCCTTTTATGGGAGCAGAATTCTTCCGAATATTCCTTTCATCTTGAAAATGCACGAATTTACCAATCTGATTGGATATTCCTTGAAGGGAAGTAGCTCTTACGAAAAAAACTGATCGCTTTGAAATTCTTGAATCTCTTTCGAGTATATCAAACACGATTTACTTCTTAGAGAAACTTATTCGAAAATATTTATTTTATCGTGCATATATCTGGTAAAGGAAATGCGTTATGATCTTGTATCAGTGAAAATTCTTTGAGAAAAAAATAGAAAAGAGAGAAATTTATAGAAAAGAAAAACAATCAGTGATATTTCAATGCAGTATTTTTTGCAACCATATCTGGTTATTTATCTGCTTTATGTACAATAAAATATAATGCCATTTAATTCAAAAATAGAATAACTTGAAAACAGAAAGTGTGTAAAATAAGTATCTACATTGAATAAATTAATTAAATATCTTTTTAGTGTAACTTTAAATGCTTCAGAAAGTCAAACAGTTTATGGAATTCGTGATAGAAGTATCTTAAATGGCTACATTACTAAGAAAATTCGTTAAGTAATTTTATTCGATCTGAGAAAGGCTTAAGGTATCCGACTACTTGCGACAATTTTTTTTTTTTAAATGGAGATATGGGAATTTTTTGTTGTTTTTTTTAGATTTGTTTAGTACATTTTAAGAAAAATGTGCTAAAATTAAGAAGAGAAAAAGAAATTATTATTACTAAAATGGGGAAAAAATGGGTAAAAATGTACAAAAAATAACATAAACGTGGTCCTTTCTGCACCAAACGTTTATGAACTAATTTTCAAGTTTTCAGTTCTGATGTGTTGCTATGATATTCATTTTTCAAATGACCTTCAGGATAAGAGATATTTTCATTTTTACGAAAACTAAAGCACTTTATCTTAGCTAATATATGAAATTACTTAAAAAAACAGTGATTAGGTTCATATAAGGCACTGTAAATTTTGTAATAAAACGGTAATTAATAAATCTGAAGGTTAAAACACTTCTACTATAATACAGAACATCCGCAAAAAATTTCAGTTCATTATTTTCAAAACTTTATTTAGCAATCGCTGTTCCCATTTGAGAATTTAAAAAAAACAACACATTTGGGGTAAAACGCGTTTTAAAATATGACATATCTTGCTTAAAGTGATGGCATCTGCTTTTACTAAAACACTTGTAGTTCTTTTTCTAGTGAACGGAAAATAATAAACTTGGTATTTTTATAAAACTAATAAGATGGCCTATAAAATAAATTCACACAAAAAATTGTCAATTTTTGGCAAAATTCACCATTTTAGGGTAGTCGGAGACCTTAATTTATAATTTGAGTGATCATAATTTTATTCCGTACGGAATTGTACTTAAGAATGATGTTTACGTTAATAATTCTAAATACTGAGGCTGCCATTTATCAGTTAATGGAGGGCCATAGTAGCCTAACAGTCATGATCGCGAACTCGTGACCGCATTGTCGAGTTGTGGGTTCGAATCCTGATGCCACTGAAGACCATCCGTATAGAGGGGCTGATGTACATTAAATCTACCTTGACTTAAAGACCTCACACTGACTTGGCGCGGAAGATAGCAGAGTGAAGTGTAATCCTCGTTACTTGACCATAGTTAAAAAATTAAGAGGTCTGTCACCAGTATGTTGCTTTAGACGTCAATATTAATAAACATTCACTCATTTATCAGTTTGTGGATTGGTTAAAGGAATAATATTTATTATTAATCTATAGAAGAATTACTTTTTTAAACAACCTATGAACGAATGTAATTCTAAATAGCACGTATCACAAGATGTATAAATTTTTGAAAATTTTGCTTTCCAAGATGAACTGGTTTCAATTTTTAATCAGTGAAAGAATTGATTGTTTGATAATCTAGGACAGTGCCTGGAAGTTGCATGACACAATTTTATCGATGTTTAAAGTTGTACAGTAGGGGATCAAAAATTTTTTTTTTTAGAATTCCAAAAACCTACCTGTGCGGAAAAGATGTTCTTTGGTGTATTGATGAAGAGAAAAAATGTATCAGTTTATTTTTATGTTAAGTACTACCATAAGGAAAATGAAGTTAAGTAATTGAGCTTTTTTATGGTAAAAAGTCACAGTAGCTTTTGTTAAAGAAAAGAAAGCATTTTAGTACTTTTAACATTCATTGTGATGATAGAAAGTCTGATAAATAGCTGCAACCACACGCACACCACACACGCCACTCCACTCACCGCACGCCACCACGCACCGCGCGCCAGCGCGCCAACCACAGATATATATTTAACAGATTCTTTAGTATTAAATTTAAAAAAAAAACTGCAGTCACACATAACGACAATGCACGATTAAGCGGAAGACCAAAAAGAAAGTTTCGATCAGACTGATTCACGAGAGAGGGAGCAGTGGTCAGAGGCATAGCTACCGCCGTATCATCTGTATCATTGATACGGGGCCCCCACGCTTCAGGGGCCCCAAAATGTATGAGCAAAAAATAGTAAAATGTTAAGGTGCCTCAGCAATAGATCCCCAAGAAATATTGATATAAAACCTCTCATAGCAACGCCAGTGGCTGGGGTTATGAAATGTAACAAATTACATTGTACTATTCACAACTGAGAATTCCCTTATCAACAATAATCGCCTTTGTTTATTTATATTGCAGGAGAACAATTTTATTTTGAGTCAAAAACATCTAATTAAAATAAAGTCTTTTTCCATTTTTTCGTAAATTCAACCCCTTTGCAGCAATATTGAATTTTGAAATTATTTTTTAAAATTATTTCTCTTAATTTACATCACATAGAACATCTTTTTCGCATAGGTATTGGTTCCGTTTAATAATTTTTTTCTTCATATAACTTCAATTCCCCCGATTTATTATACAGATTCATAGGGTACGAATTGTTTTTACTCTTTATTTATTGTTGATAACTTTTTAATTACCTACGAGTCAGCTAGTTTCTGTTCACAAAGCGTAAATGTCTTCAAAACTCTTCATGACGCTTGTTGAATCAATTTTCAAACATAACAAATTTAGTAAAAGACTACATTCAAGAACAAAACTATGTTTAACAAAGATAATAAGAAATGTATGGTAGATTCAATTTATGATTCATTTGTTTACCATTAATTAATGGTTTAGAATTTGAATGCAAGTGAAACTCTAACTAAAAAACTTTGCAACAATCACAGTGTTGTTTTTCCATCCTTCATTGATATTCCAAAAACAATGAAAGTTAAAAGATAAAACAAATTTTTAAAGAGAACAAAGGCTTTGATTACAGAAATAAAAAAAATTAAAATGTTCTATTTGAATTTTAAAAAAATAAAATATAATTAATATGATCCATTTCTCATTACAATTAAAGGTTGAAAGAAGTAATGAGTAGAAAAGTAAAAAAAAATTTAAAAAAAGGAATAATTGTGTTTAATATATGAAGCAGAAGCATTCAGATTAATTTTAGATTCTGAAATGAAAAACGTCTGTTTAGTAAAAATTTCTTTATATGACATACTAATGTGTGTTATAATATTTCAAAAATTGCTATGAAAATTACAAAAAAAAGTGCACAATAGAGATGTTTTATAAGGACAGAAAGCAAACTAACCGCTTGCCTGATAATCCCGAGTTTTCTCGGGTTTGCATATATTGCAGTTAATTTTTATTATCCAGAGAAAACTTGGGCGAAGCAGAATTTGTCAGTACGATTTGTTTTATCAAGGTTTTACTCGGCCTGGAGGAAATGAAAGGAAATATTCAGCTTTGATTGGTAGTTTGCCTGGGATTGTTGGTTTCGCGGTTCTTTTAGAAGGACTAGTCACGTGTTTTCCCTATTATATAGTACACGTCGGCTTGTGGATTATTAATGTATGAAGAAGGATAGTTGCGTTGAAAAAAGTAAAATAATGGTGATGATGCAAGATAGCGAAAGCGATGATTTTTCATATAGTGATTATGAAGAGGTGACCATCGAAAATAGTGGTATTGATTCTTTTGTATGTAGCCTCATTATAAGCGATTGTGTACCCTTATTAAGATAGTGTACTCTATGTTGCCTTAAAAGAGGTTCTAGAGATAAGCCAGTAAGAAAAGAGACCAGATACCAGTGTACAGATTATCAGGTATCCCTTTGTGTTGTCCCTTCTTTCAATAACTATCATACAAAGATTAATATTTGACTTTTTTCCATTTGCCCGAGATAACTCGGGATAGCAAACTTATGTTAAAACTAAATTCTTTTACACCTGTAAAATATTAAAAATTCAACTTAAAACCTACATATTTTGTTTTGTTTCATTCCGTATTTAATAATAAAATAAAAAAAAATGTGATGATTTGTTGCAATTTTTTTCAAAAAAATTTGTAAGGGAAGCGGTTAAAAACAAGGAATTTCTATGTGATCTCGAATCATAAGTTTCGGAATACATAAAGTTTAAGTAAGGAAATTTTTAAAGATTGCAATATATGTATTAGTCACTCAATCACTCTCTCATACCCGAACGTCCGCACGCACATACGCACGCACGCAAGCACGCACATACACACACAGGCCAAGGTCCAGTTGGCCCAAGCCTTAAAACGTCCCTGTGCAATACGTTCTTTAAAAGACTCAGTTTAGCCTCTTCAAAAAAGTATAAAATTTTTGTTTAATTATGCGTTATTACTTTTCTTGGTGATAATTTTTTTATAGAATTACACAATTTGTTGGAACTGCCATTGAAATTTACCACTTAACACTATTAAGTGCACGAATATGAGTTATTTTCTGCCTTTTTAAATTTCAATACAGATGGGAAGTTCTTTTTCTATATTAACGTTAATCTTTTCCGTTTTCAAATGCGATAACACGTATCGTCAACAATGTAAACTTTTCAAAAATCCCATTAATATTTTAAACTTTAAATTGATACTAGAAATCATCATAGAGATCAAACTCTTGCTATTTGAAAGATATAAACACAAGTACCTAAGGAAAAGCCTATCTCAAGCTGGTATTTTAGTTCCACTAAATGGGTTTATTAATGAAATGTCTTATGGAAACATTGTGTTCCATTAACGATCGCTATAAACCTATCTAATGATAGGAACATTCCCTTCCTGTTGAATTGTGAGGATGTCACACCAGACAGTTAAGTGACTAGTTAGATATTTAATCACACAAAACTCACTACTAATGGGGCCCAAACCTGTTGTACTAATCACCCAAACATCTTATTCGAGAGAGTCAACTACCATTAACAGTTTCTCTTCAACAATTACGCAGTTCAGAAGCCTTATTAAAATCTCAGTAATTTCTATAAGTACACCTAAGTACCATGTTCCTGATCATTGATCCGGAACATAAACATTCAGTTGCTGAGGATTGATGTATGGAAGTAGAAACATGATGAAAATTATTTTGGAATTAAATTTGATTCTTAGTTTTTAAACATATTTTCTTAAGATTGAAAACAATTTGCAAATAATAACAGCCAAAGTGTATTCCACCGAAGCCTTTTATTCTTATAATAACTCAAATGATCAAAAAAAAAAAAAATCTCCAGATGAATGATAATGACTGAAAAATATTCAAAAATTAAATACATATTAATCTCAATCAGCGTCGGTTACACATTACTATTCTTTTCTCTAACTGAAAAACCATATTTAGAATATTGGATTCAATTCAGGACGGTCACATGATAAAGACAAACACGTGTTCTGCATTGAATTCAAAAACTTAAAAACTAATTAAACTAATTGTGCTTGTTGTTCTATTTGTAAAATTTCAAATTTCATAATTGGGTAAAAAAGTTTAAATGTTACAAAAAATTTCTTTAAAAAAGTTTTTTAAAATTAAAAAAAATCTTATTTTATGCATGTATTTTAAAATAAAATGCATTTTGTTTACATATGTACTTTTTAAGAGAAAGTTTCTGTAAAGATCAAAAGTTGGCAACAAAGAAGGGCGTGAACTGATTAGCTAAAAACACAAGACAGCTGTTATCGTGTGACTATGACGTCACATGAGTTTTTAAACTGATTGGCTAGATTCATGCACATAGTTATCATTATCATGTGACTATGACATCACACGAACTTAGCTCATTACGAAAGATGCCTACTTAGGCAACATAACTTTTCGAACAGATGATTATATAGCAGAAAATGAATTAAGTCACCAGATAAATTAGAGTTATACAGGAATTTTTGAATTAAAGTAGGCAATAATAATATTGAAGAGAAATCTCAATCTGAACAATATTTATAACTATTGTATCATTTAAATAGTTAAATCAAAATAAAGGAAATAAGTTTAAATAGAACTAAGTGTATTACAATATGAAAAATACAATTTATTAAAGAAAACGTTAGTTAAGATCTGCTGTACAGATGAAAGATGCATTTGACACGATGTTTAAGTTGGGTTTCAAATCTAACATCATGTGAAAAAAGAATATTAATTCAAAATAGGCTTAATAAAGCTTTGTAAACTTTTGTATAAAAATAGTCTTACTCAAATTTTGGACATTCTAGTCTAGTGAAATGAATTCTTACAATCACGTATTCTCGATTGAATTTATAACAAACTGACAACAGACTTGTACTTGTTGTTCAACTTATATAACTAAGATAAAATTTTAAATTTGATCATTGAGTAAAGATGTGTTTAAATGTTAAAATTCTTAAAAAAGTTTTTCAAATTTAAGAAATAAATACACTATATGTGTACTTTTAAATCGAGTTCATTTTCTCTAACTATGTATGTTATAATTGTTAACAAATATGTACTTTTTAAAAGAAAGTTTTCGTGAAAAGCAAATATTGACAACAGCAAAGCGCATGAGCTGGAAATACATGATAGTCATTATCATGTGACTATGACGTCACATGAACTTTGCCGATTACGTGAACGCTGTATTATCATGAACTCCCAATGAAATGATAAAACCTATTGAATTTTATTTCACTTTCTTAAACTTTTATTCAGAACACCGTACTGGAGTAAAAATTTATTTAAATACTTTCTGAAAAAAGTATAAGGTTTTCTTACAAAAAAACATAAAATATATTTTTTTCTTGTTTTGTTTTATGTGATAAATAAATAGTTTTGAGATAGATATTTTTTTTTTTAGCTGGAATTATTATTGAGTATATTTTTTTTCATACAGCTGACTTAGATAAAAATGGCATAATTGATTATTTGACATGACATAGAGTTTGTTCTATATGATTGTAACTTTACAGCCTTTTCATTTTTAGGATGTCTATCTCATTTTTAAATTAGATATTTAGTAGAAAATATTCATAAATACTTTATACTCGTTTATTTTAAACACAGGAATCTTTTGCTGGAAAAGTTAACTAGTAATGTTGTAGCTAGATTCCAAAATCTTTGTACTGACCATACCAGACTGGTCTCTATTAGAATTCATAGTAATCGCTTACATTAGGATTTCTCAAATTGTATCACTTAATAAATAAAACACAAATTATACAAACACTATTTTTCAAAAAATTATCAAGTTTAAAAAATGATTTGATGATTTGTGTTTCTTTTACTACTGTTTGGCATAAAATTACAACTCAGGGAACTTTTGATAAGGAATTTTCACATGTAGTTTATTTACTCCTTATCTCTGTCAATACATACATTCACATATTCACCAGTTTTACTCATAATAAATCACAACTTTTACCTCTGTCGCTTTTTCTTTCTATCAAGTCATTCCATAATTCATTGAAAGAGCAAGGATATTACTTTATTTTGCCCAAATCTCTTTGAGAGTCGATGAAGGTAATAGTATTGAGGGATCAATGGTTGTTCGCAACGTTGCATTTGCATGATTTTTGAAACTCTTTCTTTTGCAACATCACTGTTGATAGAATAACTGATAAACCTTTTTAAAATGCATGTCTTTGTTAAAGTATAAGTGTCATGGGGGATTTAGGACTGTCAGTTTGTTTTTGTTTTGAAAAATATTTTCCAAAATATATAACCCGCTGCTTTTCTTCCCTCGCCTGACACACAAGATTAAAGAAATCGGTAATATATTTTGTAAATATCACCTTTTAACATAAATATTGATTCTTAATTTGTTTGTAAACTCAAACAACAAACATCAGAATTCGTAAATGGCTACAAGAATAACTTCGCAATGTTTGTATGTGAAATTGCTCCAGCATTCAACAATTTACACAATTAATTTACATAACTATTTACCGTCATTAAAGTCTGCTAGAGCCACAAGGAAGTATTTTTGTACTTTTATGAGGTAATCGATCCACACAAGGAAACTTTTCAAGCATTTAAAAGCCTTTGGGTAAGAATTACGTTAGATAATAAATGCGATGTAGGGTAAATAAAGACAATTTTATGCCAGTAAAAATTGTGTTTTTATATAGAAGATATTAATCAACATTTAGATTTCGTGAACCCTTTCCAAATTATATATATTTTTTATAAACTAAGAAGAAAAATCGAGACAGATTTTTCTACATAAAACTTAGAGGAAGTTAAGGATATTTGATAGGAGGTTATTCTGCATGAAATGTACTAATTCTTACTGGAGAGGAAACTTTGCAAAACAGTGATTTTGTCTATAATAGTTGGTGCTTATAAAATCTTTTGCTTTTTATATGAGAGATAAATAATCAGGTAAATCTTTTCATTGAATTATAAAATAGAACAGAAGATAAAATAAGTGTTCGGCATATTGAACTCCAATGGTATGGTTTTAAAGACAATTATCTCGATGCATGCAAGACTGAAACTACTATACCTTTTCCCTTTAATATATGCTCTAGGAGTTGTCCAAGTTCTGACTTTGATTACTGAAGAACCAAGACTAGAGAGATTATTAATAATTTCGTATGGAATTCTAATTATGAGTTATATCAAAATGTTCTTTCTCGTCGTAGTTATTGGCTTAAGAAACACAATAGAATCTCGGAATCTTGATTTTCAATTTGTCTGAATCGCTTTAAAGTTTAAAATAATTCGATCTTCAAGGTAATTCTTTTTTCCATTAAAATAATAAAAACAGGAATGCCTTCGAGAGTCTTAAAAGCTTGAATTTTCAAGCAAGAATTTTATGACAATTGAACAGAAATGCAAAATAATGAATTAAGAATATAAAAGCCTTTAAAAATAATGACGAACATACAAAAGCTGAAGGAAGAAAGATGAAAATTCTTGCTTGGAAGATGAATTATATCATCCATGATGACAAGGGTAAATAAAAAAAGTAATTTCCCCCATATCTTTATTTTCGAGTAGGATAATTAGGCGAGTAAATAAAAAAATAAAAGTAAATTACTCATAACTTTATTTCCACCCAAGATTTATAATATAATTTTTCGCATTTGCCCTTTGCATGATAATACTCGTAGCGCTTCATTTAAAAGGGCCGAAGACGCTATAATCTGAATGCGTCAGGGCTGTGTAAAGGATTGAGAAGATGGATGCTTATACTTTGCTATGAGTCTTTCGGATTGCTTCTCTGGCAAAAGCTTCGTGGTACCTTAATACATCCCGTACTATTGTAAATGATGGTTAAAAATTGATGCCCAAATGTTCTAGAACTTGTATTATTGCGATTCTTCGATCATCCCTGATAATGACATCAACTCGTAGAAAGAAAAAAGTTCCTTCTATGTGAGAAGTTTTGGGGCACCCATTTTCACTTTTGCACGTTACGTTAACACGTCCTGCTATACAATATTTCACTTACTCATATATTATTTTGTTGAATTATATATATATATATATATGGTGCTTGGACCAAATGTGCTAGCAGCCAAAAATGGAAGTTTGATTCTATCCGTTCATAATGCACACTATGACGCATCATAGAGTACCAAGAATTTAGATCATAGGTTCTCAACGTGGGCGATAACGCCCCCTTGTGGGCGTTTGAGGCTGTCAGGGAGGCGTTGAGATGGCCCGGAGGGACTTGGGCAGATTAACCTAAAAAGACTAAAAAAACACGCTGATTATGTACTAACAAAAGTAAACATTAATACTGCTTACCTTATGTTGATTGTATGTATTTAAATATTTTCATATCACATGTACGAAAATTCACATATTTCGGTAGTACGGAAAGTGGATGAAAAACTTAAAAGATTACATTACATCCAGACCTACATTAAATTGAATGATATAGTGCATTTTAATTTCTGTAGTGCACGCGTTGTCTTTGTCTCTGAGTAGTAGGAATTATGTTTCGTCCACTGCATTTCATTACGAATATTATCCAAGAAACATAATTAAATATGTTAACCAGGAATAACGTTATTCTTTAAAGGCTGAAACGGTCAATTTATATTTTGTTTGAAAGCAATAGTTTAGTATAAATTACTTCGTATCATCAAACCCCTGCTTGTCTTTAAAACAAGTAATCTAAAAATCTTTTATTCCACTCTTTTAAATGAAGAAGAAATTCAGTAGCGTTTCAATTCCAACACAATATATCCTACCTATGACTAAATTATATAATACTACACATTTAAACATATTTGTGGCAATAGATATTTCAGATTCGCAAGTAAAAAAAGTGGGACTTTAGAAAAAAAAATGAAATTAAAAAAATATATTCTTTTACTAATAGGGGGGGGGGATATTTTTTAAAACTTAACTCTTCTTTTCACCATGTACTATGTACACTTTTATTTATCTTTAGTGGGAGGGGGCGGTATAGAAATATTCTACAAAAAAGGGGGTGGTGTCGAAATATTCATTATAAAAGGGGGCGATATCGAAATATTTATTAGAAAAGGATGCGCCAGTTCAAAAAAGGTTGGGAACCTATGATTTAGAGGGTGTATTCGAAGAGTAATATATTCACATTAGTGATGTTTTTACTGAAGATAGCCATTAAAGATATTTTTTGTTATCTAGCATTTTCACTCTAACGGTTCATACAGAAAGTGAAAATAAACATTTCAAAAACTGTAGAATTTTAAATGTAAATCATTAGAATTATTTTTTGAAAATATAAATACTTTTCATCCATGGAGAAACATAATACATTCTTGTGGGGTCAGTTCATGTGACGATAAAAGCAATCGTGTTTCCAACTAATCAGTTCTTGCACTTTTTTTGTTGCCAACTTTTTCTCTTTGAAGAACATTTCTCTTAAATTATCAACAATAATTGCACAAATAATATACAAAATGCATTTGATTTAAAAGCAGATGCCTAAAAAAATAAAACTTTTTTTTAATAATTCTAAAATATTTTTGAGGAATTTCTTTTTTGATAACATTTAAACTTTATCGAATTATAAAATTTGAAATTTTATGTATAGAGCAACTTGTACAATGGGCTCAATTCATGACCATCACGTGATAAAAACAAACACGTGTTCTCCATTGAATTCAAAACAGACATCAAACTAATTGCCCTTGTTGTTCTATTTGTAAAACTTGGGTGAAATTTCACATTTTATAATTGGGTAAAAATGTTCAAATGTTACAAAAAAAATAAATTTCTTCAAAAGATTTTTAATTTAAAAAAAAAATCTTATTTTATGCATGTACTTTTAAATAAAATGTATTTTGTCTACCTAAGTGCAATATTGTTGTTGACAAATTTGTATTTTTTAAGAGGAAGTTTCTGAAAATATATCAAAAGTTGGCAACAACGAAGCGGATGAACTGATTAGCTGGAAACACACGATTGCTTTTATAGTGTGACTATGACGTCATTTGAGATTTTGAACTGATTGGCTAAAAACACGTGGTTATCATTATCATGTGACTATGCCATCATATGAATTGAGCCCATTAGTTTAATGTCTATTTTGAGTTCAATGAAGAACATGTGTGTTTGTCTTTATCATGTGACCGTCATGAATTGAGTCTATTACGAATGATTGTTGAAAATATAATTATTGTTCGTAGTATTTCTTAACATAACAGATGCAAGTGATTGTTGGAAATAAAAATTTAAGATGCTTTCTTTTATCCTGATCCAAAAAGCCAATTAAATGACTTGTGTATTACAAGCCTAGAAGTACTTGTTTCTTGTCTGCATGTTTTTGTTAAAAATTCTACACATTCAGTAAAAAATGAGTAGATTATTGAGGGGAAGATGTTATTGTTATGCACCAGAAACATATTTCGTTATGTTTGCTTAGTCACTCTAATTCGGTGGTACTCAACCTTTTTTTTTGCTGGCCGCATACATATGTCAGCTATTTCACGGTGGGCCGCATACATATGTTAGCAATTTTACACGGGCCGCATGGTGAGTATTAAGGGTGTTAAAATGTGGAAAATTGATCAAAATATTTTAACTCTTATTTTGCTTTTTTTAATTATAATTTTTATATTTTTATTTTTGTCACTAACACTGAATTAGAAGCTTTTACGAAACACCCCTTCACAATTTCTGCATCAATAAACGGTTTCATATGATTACCGATAATATTTCAAACTTCATAAGATATCTTTATTACCGCTGTGACATCACCACTGACAAAACACTTTGTTGCTGTTGCAAAGATTATTCAAGAAAGCCTATTTATTACCTCCTGAAAGAGATCTTTGAGGATAAGTGTGATTGAATGATTCCAGTTTATTGGTATTTTTTTTAAAATACAGCAATTTTGTGACAAATCTAACAATTACTGATCCATGTTTGTTTTTCACTACAAAATAGTCAACTTCCCAAACTTCTTGAAATGATATATTTTCTTCGGATATTTTTCGCTTGCAAGGTATGAAAGAGAGTTGAAAATTAGTTCCACCCATAAAACTGTCACTACTCCACTGTTATCTGTTATCACTAACTGTAACCGTTACAAATAGAAAAAGAATATTAATTCTCACTCGTAAGACATTGATAACAAAAAGCAAAATTGATATATCTGATTTTTGACACCAAATTTTTAATATATTGCTCTTAAATAAGTAAATTTTTCAGAGGAATGGCATTGACCGGCCAACTTAAAAAGGCTGGGTGGGCCGCATGTGGCCCGCGGGCAGCAGGTTGCGTATCGCTGCTCTAATTTAAGTGTAATAGTTGTATAAAATTCATTTTGTAGAACCAGCCTTTAATTTTAAATCAATATTCTGTTCCCGTGACGTTTGGTCAACAGGGTGTCTGCTTTATCATATTTGTGAGTATCCCTCATTATGTAAGTGCATTGAATAACTTCTACCTCATTTAAGGAAACTCCAGCTTGAAATTGCCATGCGAGGAATAAAGTTAGGTCAGAAGTAATACGGGTACTTAAGGCTTTAAGGTATAATTGGCTAAAGAATTCGTCTTTGTCGAAAAGAGCCATAATTATTCTCCACAGGGAGTGTGAATGTTGTATTTGACTTGGTTTCAAATGACATTTCCGTTTAGTACCGGAAATAATAAATTCTTACGCATGATAGCACTGATTGTTCAAAATTGGCTTTTAAAATCTTCTCAATAATAATTTGAGAAACCCTTCTGCCATTTTAACTCCTTTTTCATTCTTTTTTCTTTTAGGTCTGAAAGTAATTTGCGGACGGAAATTTGGTGCAGGATGATAGTTTTGTGCTTGGAAGAGTTTTGAATTTAAGTTTCGACACCACCAGAGAATGGTATAATGTAAAAACATATCCTTCCGAAGTTCTATATGTTCTATATTTATACAAATTATGTTCCAAATATTTAATGTGGCTTTGGATTAAATTCATTTTTTGTAACACTCTAATCAAAGTCGATGAATATTTATGTACTATAAGTTTTTAGTTTAATTTTATTTCAGTTACTGTACCGAATAATTGCGATGTCCATTCAAATACAGGCAACTTCCTTGTAGCACAGCAGCACTTCTTTAGCAGAGATTCATTGTAACACGATTAGAGAATAGGGTAGTTACATGAAAATTAATAAAAACTATTGAAAGAGCGAAATTTATGTAATTTAAAATTCGGGAAATTTCTGTGTAACAGCTCAACAAGCGTGATAAAGCTTTTAAACACTGCGAACTATTTTTCTAAAGATAATTCGAAAATTTACATGTTTAGCTCAACATTCACGAATTCAAAAAGGTTTATAAAAGGAAAACATCATTATAATTGAGAATGATTAATTTAAAATTACCGTACATTGTCCGTATATAAGCAGAGAATTTATAGAATTTTTAAAGAAGAACATAAGGGGGTTAGCTTATATGTTAATAGATATGGATAAAACGTAGCTTAGAAAAAGCGTTTCCTAAAATATTTTCCGTTAGGTAAGCACAAGTGATTTTAATGTTTAATTTTGTGAATACTTTGAGTGGAACTTTTACGTGTGTTAAAAAAAGTTGCATAAATCCTTTCGTGTCAGTATCATAAACCAAGTTTCCGAATACCTCGAAAATTAATATTCCCTCATTGGGATTTCAAAACGCATATGATCATCGCAGCGAGTTTTTCTCCAGGGTATGTAACGATATGAAGGTATGAAGTTTGCATAGGTGGGACCATCATGTGCTGTGTACACAATTTTCTTTTCCCGCTTATTTTCCAAAAAAAAAAAATGGTGTAGATGTTATGGATAACACAAATAGTGTGTGTACAAGAGAGCAAATGAGTGAAAAAAATATACTAGTTTCAAATAGAAGTACCAAAAAAACTATCATCATTGGCGTCTGGCGTTTTACTTTACGGCCATTTGATTGGAAAATATTCGACACATTTTATATACATACTCCCTTAGCATTTTGATTTTTGGATAAATTTTAGTAGGAAAACCGTCCTTTTTTGGTCCTTTCGACTTATACACGGAAATATGTAGTAATGATGATAATGTATAATTCTGTTCTATGAAGCTGTATTGTTAAGCTTTCTTTTGTAGGCTGCTTTTCGTGTAACACTTAAGAAAATTTTTTCAAGAAAAAAAAAGGTCCAATATTATTAATATATTGTGTATATTTATACATTATTAATTTCTGTCTATTTCAATCTATTTTTTCTGTTTCTAAATGTATTGCATACTCAACATTATATTCTTTTTGCTAAATGGATTTTTCAAATTATATAATAAGAAGAAAAATGTTATTTTTTATTAAAGGTTTCTAATTTTTGAAGATACGATGTAGTAAAAGAATTTATATGGTACAGCAAACAAATGTATGATAAAATTAGGAGATTTTTCTGTCCGAAACTTTATTCGGAATTTCGTTCAAATTCTTTGACATTAGGCGAAAACACTCTTAAGGAAAACTATTTCATATAAAATTAAAAACTTCTACTGCAGTTATTTTAACATACAATTTCGTAATATGAAAATCAGCGGCAAACTGTTTTCTTTTGTTAAAACAACAACTCTCAAATAGTATTTAAATAAGATGAATTTTCTTGATATAAATTCCGAAAGCAAACTAAATTGAAAAATTTAAGTTGTTTCCTCACAGTCCTTCAAGAAAGTTACTCAAAGTTTTCCAGGATTTTTTTACCTTTTTAAACACAATTTTCCTTCTAAAGTCACGCTATAAAAACACCCTTAATTCAAATATTGCGAATGTGAATATAACTACAAATATACTCCATTTTCAAAATTCTAATCTGGTTCTGCGTCTCCAAAAGTACGATTAGAAAATAATCAAAACATTTTCCTCATCAGTTAACAAAATGAGAAGATTCAAAGACAAGATTTTTACGGTTGATTCGTTTGAAACTGTCAAAGGATGATTGTTTGTCATACCACTTTGAGGATATTCAAATTAAGCCGGTTCACTGAGCATTTTTATAATTACGGTGAAACGGCGAAAGGCGATCTGGAAAAATATCTATATATTTTGAGAATTAACCGACTCTCAAATAAAGGAAAAGAAATTGAATTATTATGGTAGAATTAAAATGGATAAAAGAATTCAAAGTAAGTAGTTGAATGTGCAATCGAATTCGAATGCTATTTCTCTTTGTGACTTAATATTAATGAAAACAGGGAAAGAATAATCAAATATGTTTCTATTATTTAAAATGTAATTGCACAGCAATATTCTGTGGAATTTTAATAAAAAAATCTCTTATTCTTCATGAGATATCACTTTTGCGAAGTTATTATAAATTTCAAATTAATACCATTTTTATAATGTAATGAAATTTGAGTCATTAGAGCTATTCAATAACATATTTATGATAAAATTTTCGAAATTTAATGTCGCAGTTAAACTACAAGACTGAGATGAAATTGGAACCTTGCACTCCAAACTTCCATACTGCACTGCGATCGCGGTAACTTAGTGGTTATGGTCACAAAAGCGTGTCCGGCGTGTCAGGAGCCAGGGTCATTTTAAACCCCTCCAGCACCCTAGGTACTTCAAATTGTTACGCCTTCCCTCACTGTTTCCACACACAGAACATCCTTTTTCTTCAGTTCTTACCTAGCCAGTTCTGGCTTAGGAGGGATTTTCCCTTAACTCTCTTACTCTTCCCCTTTATTTGTTTTTGCTATTTGAAGAGTCTTTCCATTATCCACCTCTATAAACTCGCCGTGCACTGCACTGGCAACCGGCAGCTGTAAGAAGAGGATAGTGGCATGGCTTGGCCACTCTTGTTCATTTCTTACCTTATAGCATCCTGGACCACCCACCCACCCTTTTGTAAATTAGTACAGTAAAAATTAATGAAATCGTTTACAATTACAGTAAAGAGTATACATTACTGTATGAACTGATTTCAACTTTTTAATTATCATCTTTTTCACAGCTTATCGCTTTACTATCTTTTACTTTTAGACATCCTTATTCTTTGTTGATTCACTGTCATTGCACTTATAAGATAAAGGATTTTTTCGATCCTTGATCATTGCATGCGAAGCCCAGTGGTAGCGTATGGCGTTTCCACTCCACAGGTCCGGGGTTCTATCCCCGGTCTGGGCAAGGACGACTCAGCCTTTCATCATTTCAGTGGGTCGATAAATGAGTACCAAGCTTTCTTGGGGACTAAAAACCGGAGGTTTCCCTCCAGATTGACCACCTGACCGGGACATCTTCTCATGCACCTCAGTGCCCAAGGCCACGTATATTGAGATGGGCACAGTAGCCTTGGCCCTCATGAGCTGTTGTGCCATTGAGTTAAGTTTAGTTTGATCATTGAAAAATCATTAATGACATCCTTGTAACCAATTTCCAATGTAATATCATTTTGAGTCCATGACAACATCAAACTGTTAAGCTTTTCTTTTTTTCCATAGTACACTCACTTCCAAAAGTTAAGCACGAAGATGTAAAATGCAAAAAAATCAACAAATACTGCTTTGATTGACATAAAATTTGGCAGTAAAGTAGCATATATAATTATACATAAAACAAAATCAATAATTATATACAGAAATGAAAACAATATTAAATTTTTGTAAGTTATCAGATAATGTCATACTGGAGACTTAAACAGAATTATGTATAAAGTGAAAATAAACAGCATAAATGAAAAAAAGGACATTAATAGGGTATGTGATCCCCCCTCATCTGTATGCAAAGTTTACACCTTCTGATCATGCTTTCAATTAAGTGGTCAACCACCGCAGAATTAAGCCATCGCCATTCTTTTTGTAGAGCAGTTTCCAGCTCAATAAGAGTGGCTGGAGGTGGGAAACGTGAAGATACAGCACGACCGAGAACATCCCAATAATTTTCAATGGGATTAAGGTCGGGCGAATATGCTGGCCACGCCACACGCGCAAACCAGTGGCATAACGTACACTCTCTCAACCCCAGCATTGCGGGGGGCCCAAGACTCTAGGGGGCACAAAGCCCATGTTATATTATGGTAAGCTTATGCTATATTATGCTATGGTTTGTAAGATCCGGCTTGGGGTCCAAAACCTGACTTTTCAGGGGGTCCTAATATTCTCCGTTACGCCACTGACACAAACATAATAATAATAGACACAAATATAATATCAAATGATGCATTTGTTATGAAACAATTCAAAATACAGTCGACTCTCGATAATATATATTGAAGGGACCAATAAAAAACTTCGAATTATCAAGAGTTTGAATTACCAAGAGGGTTGGAAAAAACTCCCGAAATACACGAAAAGAAATTTTTTTCTTACACATTTAAATTTGAAATTATGTAATAAAACAACAATTGTACATATGTATAAAATTATTTAGAAGTATTTTTAAAAAGTATATATGTGTATGTATATGTATAAAGTATAAATATTATACAGAAGTTAAAAGTCCTGTATTAAAAGAATACATTCAATGTATGCATACACAATCCTACGCATATCGTCTTCACAATAGCGAATCATCCTTTCTGAACACATGTGCAGCAAGGCCACGAGCTAAACGAAAGATATGAAAGGTTGACAACAGGTGAGGTTGGTTTATTGCCCACTTAAGGACATAAAAAAATAAAAGTGTCTTTTCACCTGAGGAACCTGAAAACACTAAGAAGGGGTAGGAGACAGCTGGTCATCAAAGGGGCTACGTTACAGGGGAGACACGTAGATACAACACAACGCAAAACTTGTAAGCTCCAACCTGTTTATTACAGGGCTGCGCATGATAGAATGAGTGTTCGAATTGTCGAGAGTTTTTTACAAGATTACTTCGAATTATAGCGTGTTGTAGTCTGGCTAGTCACAGATTTTACTTCAAAATATTGAATGTACCAAAACGTAATGTTTTAGTTCGAAACATCAAGAGTTTTTCTAGAGACTGAGCATATACTTCGTATTATCGAAGGTTTGAATTATTGAGAGTCGACTGTATATTAATAAATAAAACATTTTAATCTAAAGTTAGTGCTCATAGTTATAGTCAATAGAAGACTTGGTCTGCATACTGTCAGAAAATCTTGAATATTTCGGTATATATTTACTAACTGAGCCAATCTTTACGCGGTGACCCCAAAAGGTGTTGGCAGTCCGCCGGTCGACCGCGATCGACTTAATGCCCAGCCCTGTCGTATCTCAACTACTCTATAGGTAAAGTTTAACATTTTAGTAATACTTAATAAAACATTTAATTTTAGATTTTGTCTGTTGATTCAGTTACAAAATAGCTAAATTGAAGTATTCAGTGTTTTTCTACTTTAATTTAATTCATATTATGTTTGTCTATTAATTTATTTAAATTTAGAAAATATCGTAAATTGTGTGTGTGTGTGTGTGTGAAAGTAATTTCAACTCCTCAGAAGATCGAGAGCCATTTAGTTCAAATACTGTACATGAAAATTTATATAATAACAACTTTGAGAAATATAGGCAGGTTTAAATTAACCAGCGCAATGATAACTCCTGCATAACTTGGTCATTGTGGATTATCTGCTTTCTATTAACAAAGCATATGATTGACCTTTCCGTAGAAAAAGCTGCCACAAATTGCAGTTTGAGGGATACAGAGAAAAGTTATAGCCATTGATCACGGCGTGCTGCAGGGAGCGATCCAAGCCAATCGACTTGCACGAGTGACTCGAAGATAAGAATGTTTTCAACCAACTAACCCAGTGTGCGGAAACTGCTGACACGCATAGCACAGAGACGGATCACTGCGTCCCGTTACAGACCATCCCTAAGGCTCCTAATTTTAAGAATTCGGGGTACACGAGCAGAAAGATAGATAAACTTTAAAGTATCGGCTGTTTTAAAGTCACCATGCATTAAAAAATTTTCAGTTGATTGTATAATACGAAGCGCTTTGAAATTTTATAGTCAGAAATTTTGTGTGAGATAAAAGGGTTACGTGTACAGATGATTTAAGATTTGTTCTACGAAAATCCAATAAATGAAGTGTAGATATATAGAATAAAAAAAGAGGAAATGCGTCAACGGTTGCTATAGTACCATAAACTCTGGCGTATAATGCACACTTTTTAAACGAAAAATAGGATTAAAATTAAGGGTGCTATAATTTTTATACACCGGGTATAAAAATGATAGCTTAAAAAAAGGATAAAAAATAGACTCTTACATGAAACAAAATACACTTTATTTAAAAGAAATGACATACCTTATGAACTTAAAGTGTTGTAGTTCTAGAAGTATACTGTTTTTTCCAAAGACTGGATAATACCTTGAATAAATGACCGCACAACATAAAAGCATTACGTACGCATATTTTGAGGTTTCTTCGAAAAAAGTTGGTACCCGTTAATACGGTGAATATGCTATTATGTTTTCATAATTAAGATATCCGAACACGTTCGGAGTACTTTTTAAGAAAAATAGAATATTTAAACATTATAGTTGCTTTTTAGGACCCAATACTAATAAATATTAATATTTAACTAACAATATTTAAAATAAATTACCTAAATTTTACAAAAATCACAATTATAAGGGAAATTTTCGCAATATTTTTGAAAAATTTCAATGCAATTAGCGAAAAAAGTAATAAACTTATATTAGTAAAAATATTACTGAAACAAATTAGATGCATTTATCTAAAAATGTACTAAAATTTTAATGTTTTATTAGAATTTGGAAATTTTAGAGCTGATTGAGTAAACATTGTAAGAACTATGGCATTCTGTATGAGACCATTATTTAAATAACAAACCCTAACTCAAAAAGTATTCTTAAAATACGAAATATTTTAGTACATTTTCTAGAAAATAAAAGAAATTTTTATAGAAAAAAGTTTTATAGAAATACATTTGTAACATTTTGAGTTATCAGACTCGCAATGATAGATTTTGAACAATTTAAATGCCCACTTCTGATAGATAAAAGACCCACTTCCGGTTTTTCTAACCTTAAAAACTTGATTGTAACTTGGCCTATAGGTAGCTTAGAAACAAAATAAGGTATGTTTTGTAAAATCAAAAGATACCTCTGTTCAATAAAATAAAAAACAAAAATATCTGTCTTCACCGAATTTGGTCATTTTCAACGTGTTCGAATACCTTAAGATAAATATATTTTTTAAAATTTTCCTAAAAGCAATACATACTAATATGAATTAAACAATGTTTTCTTCATATCGTTATATATATAAGCACTATTAACCGTCATTGTTTATCTTTTAAAAGACATTTCTCTATTTTCACTTGACATAAAGCTACAGATAAATTCATAAAAATACAAAAATAAGTACCATTTCTTTAAATTGTTTGCGTACTAATTACCAGAACATTTTTAATCCATGTTACCAAAAGAGAGATACAATTGAAACTTTAAAATATACTTAAGTATTGATAATTCACGAAAATGCATGGAATTTCTATAATTCTATTTGCATGGAAATCCTATAATTCATACGCGCTCGAATTAAAAATGTCAAATGAGGTATGTTTTGAGCTTAATGGAATGCAACAAAGGTCATTGAAGAGTATTAAGAGTGTCAAAGAGTAAGAGAGAGTAAACAAGAAAGGCTTCTATTATACTTAATATTTCCTCGTATTTTATATAAAAAAACTGTAAAAATATTTCTTAAAAGTCTGAAAACTATAGATGTGATTATTAAAATAAGTACAAAAATAAGTTGGAAATGTAAGGAAAAATCTAAACAGATAACACAAAACTCGTTATTTCCTGTTCTTTCGAATGCATGTTATTTTGAATGCATTTCTAAGATTAAACATAAACGTAATATCTCGAATAAATACTGTGCTTACCTGATTAGCTCTCTCAGGCCTAAAAAACCGCGCGAACCCACAACTACAAATAGTTTTAAATAACCTTAAGTACTGTGTGGTAGTTTAGTCACACATACATTTTAATCGAGCAGGAATCTTTCACAGACTTCTAATGATAATTCTACTGTTTTTGATCTATATGATATAAAATCAGGATAGCAAAGATAATACTAAAAATCTATTGTGACCTGAATACACACATACACAAAAGAAATAGTGCTTTATTTTTTATATTATTTTATATAATGCAGAAATATTTTTGCAGCATGTATTTTTTTCTATGAAAAATAAAAAGAAATGTGGTTTGTGTGTCCCCTATATTCATGAATATTCTCTGATTCTCCCTTTATAAATATTCTTTTAATAGAGATATTCTTCTTTTATAGAAATTCTTTGATTCTTCTTTTGTAAATATTCTTGGATTTCTTTTATACAGGGTGTTGCCAAATTCGACCGACATATTCAGAGGGGTGATAAACAGCACCATGGGAACGACAAATCAGAATAGAGCATGAGGTCGCAAACCACATTTAGCAAGAGTAATTCATCAAAATAGTTATGAAGGGTGTGATGTCGAATGGAATGAAAAGTGGCAATTAGAATAAGAATTACAATGCGAGCAGTGCATCACAGCTAGAAATCAGAAATGCAACGACAAATGATTATCACAGCAATTGTTGGAAGTTGATCGCTGCACAACCGATATCGAAGGATGAAGGATTGTCGAACGTATTCAAACAAATCCGATATGCTGGTGATGTCAGCTGAAACGACGACGATCGGTGCCATGAAATTCTTAATTGCAGCCACCGTCATCTCATACACAGTGATTTCAGGTGGTCCCGAAGAAGAAATCAAAGGGGTTGAAGGCCGAGGAGCCTGGAGACAAAGCAACAGGTCCACCCGTTCAATCCACCCCCCAGGATACGTAGCATAGAGGTGGTTGTGCACCGCAATCGAAAAAATGTTTTGATGCACCCTCAAGTTTAAACACACGTTTTAGTGCCCAGTGGCCGATACTCCCTTGTGGCGTCGTGGACTTGGTAGCGTATTGGGACGCCAGGCTAATCATTAATAAATACTTTTATTTGTGATCAAAAATTGATTTATTATATTTACATTTAGAAGATCACTGGGAAGAGAAAAGTCAATTGCATTGGTGTCCACTCCTCGCGTCTTCTTTATTCGTCCGTCGGATACTGTCTCAGGAGTCGATCTCGGCGTTCATCTCGGGAGTCGATCGGGAGGCCATCGGATTCTGTCTCAGGAGTCCATCACGGGAGTCGATCACGCTTCTTTATTCATCCGTCGGATCCTGTCTCAAGAGTCTATCGTGGGAGTCGATCAGGCGGCCATCTCGGGAGTTGATCGCGCTTCTTCCTTCGTCCGTCAGATCCTGTCTCAGGAGTCTATCGTGGGAGTCCTTCCTCTTTCGC
This sequence comes from Trichonephila clavata, assembly GCA_019973975.1. Classification (NCBI taxonomy): domain Eukaryota; kingdom Metazoa; phylum Arthropoda; class Arachnida; order Araneae; family Nephilidae; genus Trichonephila; species Trichonephila clavata. Next base: position 295,331 of record BMAO01035546.1, on the reverse strand, counting down.
TGGGTCGACTCTTTTAAACTCCAGGGGCGGGTCCACTCCACGCCCCTCATCAACCCCCATTGGCAGGCCTCAAGGTTTTTCACCCTGCACCTTGGTCTCGCTAGGCCATCATTGGTGCAGGGATCACAAAGGCTCGGGTCCCTCTCAAAAGTTTCCGGCTACAAGGGCTTGGCCAACATCTGGTTTCTCGAACCACCTCACTGCCTTTTCCTCTTTTGAAGTTACCCGCCGCCGTCTGCCGAGGCGCCAGCTTTCTGAGTCGGACAATCACTGGCTATGGACGAAAAATAATAAAGTGATGCCCGGCCCATAGTGTCACCAGTTACACCGGCGCCGAGAGTCCAGATGTCTGACAAAGCACAATGACGCCAAAGCCACGTGCTCTCCAGATGTGGAGCTCATCATGAATAGGGGCGATTTCTCCTTTGTGACTACGTCACATCCTGCAGGAATTACTTGAGGAAAAAGAAACTTGCATACATACCGGTTTCTTCAATCCTACAACTGCGCTCCAAATTCCCGAAATCGTTTGGCCACTCCCCTCGTCTGGCTCATCGTTCTACCGACGGCCTTCTCATAATATCGCGATTTTCACCAACTAAACGTGGTTCGCGACCCCATGTTTTATGGTGATTTGTCGTCCCCATGCTGTCTATTACCCTCCATCAGAATTTGTCAGTGGAATTCAGCAACACCCTGTAGATCAAAGGTGTCACACTCAAAGGCCAAGAAAACAAGATTTAACTTTGAGTGGGTCGCAAAGAAAATCAATATTCAAAGAAACGTAGGTTTATTTCGAATAATACATTATAATAAACATACACTGCTGGCCACCGTAAATGTAACACCAAGAAAGACAAGAGATAGCACAACAAAATTTATTTTGTAGATAACATCTTGACCAAGTATCAAATAATTAAATTTATAGACTTCTGTGAAAAGTCTGGTTCCTGCAGTAGCCAAAGTAGCCACCATTGTTGGAGATCACCGCTGCCACACGCCTCGGCATTCATTCAAAGAGACTTTGGATATGTTCTTGGGGTACAATAGACCAAGCAGCTTCCACACGTTGCCAAAGTTGATCTGGTGTGGCAGTTGGGGTTGTAATCTGGGTCAATCGTTGAGCAACCATGGACCACATGTTTTCTATCGGCGAAAGATCCGGAGAGCGTCCAGGGAAACAATTCAATCTGGTGATTGACGAAGAACCTTTGGACAATGCGTGCCACGCGTGGTCGCGCATTATCCTGTTGAAATATGGCTGTGGCCAAGCCCTGAAAGTGAGGAAGGACAACTGGCTCCAACACCTCGGAGATGTAGCGCTGGCTATTTAAAGTACCGGCAATGCATACTAGAGATGTGCGAGAGTGATATCCAATACCGCCCCATACCATAATACTCGGTGCAGGACCCGTGTGGCGGTGTATAACGCAGCTGTTCAGCATCCTCTCTCCACAGTGTCTCCAATCTCTAATCCGACGATCATGGTGTTGCAGACAGATGCGTGACTCGTGACAACTTCATTCCATTCTGCCACCCACATCCTTCTTTCATCGCACCATTGGTGGCGTAGACATCTGTGGTTCTGCGTCAAGGGTAGACCAAGCAATGGACGTCTTACGGACAGACCACTCTGCTATAAACGGTATCGAATGGTACGCGCAGACACGGAATGATGCGTTACAGACTCAATGTGATGTGCTATGGTTTATGATGTGACTGAACGATTCGTCACTGCCATGAACACAATTTGCCTGTCCTCACGTGAAGTGGTGCACTGAGGTGGATGCGATCGACCATGTCAGTCCGTCGTATTCTCTTGCATCCAACGGTTACATATCCGCATTACAGCTGTTTGGTTTCGTCCAACTTGACTACCGATTTCCCTGAAAGTTAATCCACAATTTCGGTAGGCCACTATCCTTCCTTTGTCGAACTCGGATGCTTGATCAAAAGCTGATCGCTGTTTTCTACGAGACATAACTGATCGTTTTTTGAAAAAACCACAAGAAAAACACAATTGCCGAACTTGAAATCGTCGAAATCTCCAAGCCTTAAATAGCGTTTTGAGGTGGTGCCACAGGCGTGCGTGATGTGTGTCTGCGCTGAAATTCTAATCATTTTCATATCTCCCCTCCGCTAAAGCATGTTGTAAATTTCATGTTATTTGCGTGCTTCCTTCAGGGTGTTGCCTTTACGGTGGCCAGCAGTGTATATAAAGGAGCAGAAAAAATTTAATGTTTACGTCCTGACACTTGACATATCTTTGCAGTTGAAATATACCCTATTTTGGGAGAATTTTTGATATTTTATTATATAATATTGTGTGCCGATAAACTGGTCCGGTTGCAAAAATATTTGTAGCAGGCCGCGAGTTTGACACACCTGTTGTAGATACCCTTTAGATTTTTCCTTTTTAGATATTTTTCTGATAAACTTTCTTAGACCTTCTTCAAAAGATATTTTTCCTAAACTAAAATTCTTTGATGCTCTTGTTATAGATGTTCTTGGATTCTCATTTTATAGACATTCTTATGCTCTTATTTTTGTTATTCTTTTAATTTTAATTATGAAATATTCTTTTGTAAATAGTCCGTTAATTATTATTTCCTGCTTTCTTTTTTGCTATAAAAACACTTTGATTCTTCTTTATAAATCCGTCATAGAAATTTTTGGATTTTCTATTACAAAATTTCTTTATATATAACTTTTAAATTCTTTATTCATATTTTTTAAAATTTTTATTTAAGATTGATCCAAACTCAGTAATATATGTTTTGAACAATATACTGTTGCCTAACATAAATTCTAAAAATTGTTAATTTAAAATTTTTTAATAACATTGCATTTTGTTATACATTTAAAAAATAGTCCAAATATGTCTGATCCACATTAAATATGAATGAAACCAAAAAATATTTTACTATAACAGAAAAATAATTTCACATTTTGCGACATAAGTCCACACAGTTTGCTCAAACTAAAAAAAAAAACTAATTTAAAATTCAAAGCAATGCTATCTTGTTTCTCAGGCCAAGCAACGACACTAAATAAAAGAAAAGACACTATTGAAATAAATATAAGAAAACGAAAGGTGAATTTTTATTAATATTTATTTTTTTATATCATGCATTGTCCTGGCGTAGTAAAAATATTTATGCGTCAATTGTTTTTGATTTAGAATAAAAAAGGATAACAAAGAAAATTTATATTTCCATAAAATATTTCGATATATCCTCAATCAAAGTAACAGTTCAATGATTGATAACGGAAGATCGGAACTGATACGGTAATAATACAAGAGGTATTAAAATGGAAAACCACGTCATGCCCAAGTAATTCGATATTCAATTGATGTAATGAATTTTATGTATGTGCATGCTGATTTTTTTCCTAGAAAAAAAATCCACACTATGTATTCAGTATATTGAAGGTTATTTAATCAAGTAATTGGTATATTGAAAATTATTTTCGTCTCTGGAACGTGTGCAAATCTAGATAAAAATTTCATGGCTGCGAGCAACTTAACAGTAATCAAAGCGATTAGATGGTCCAGGAAAGCATTGCGCTGATTCAGAACGCATATTTGAAACAAGATAAATTATGTCTTTCTATTAATATACTTTGAACGGTTATTCTTGGAAGCCTTTTGGTCTGAAGCGTTTATTAAACTATATTTAGGCTTAGTTTCTATATTTGTGGCGGAAAATAATTATCTTACATTTTTTTTTCATCAGACGACATTTTAACAAATTGTTTTGTATTGTAAAATATTTAGTTCTATTTAAATTCCTTTTCTTAACTTTGAACTATTTTTTTAATTGACGTTTTAAGTGATATAGTAGTTACAAATGTTGTTTAGGTTCAAAATTCTCTTCTATATTATTATCGTTTGCTTTAATTCCATATATAATTCATGTAACTGCAATTTACCTGATTACTTAACTTATTTGTTTATTTATAATCGTTTGTTGCTAAAGTTAAGTTGTTTAACTTGGTATCTTTCGTATTTATTCTAAATATACTTTTTCAGTTGGAGAGAAAGAATTGTAATGCATAATAAACGTTGGTTGAACTTAATAAATAATTACTTTTTGTATATTTTCGGGATATTTTCATTCCTTTAAGATCTTTCGAATCATTTGAGTGATAACAAGAATAAAAGACGTCCGTGTAATAAACTTTTTTTCACACAAATACAGTGGACCCCAAAAGTGTTCGTACACTTGCAATTTTCTATAAAATTTAATGTTTTCGACTAATAAAAATTAATATATTGAAATTGTAATTTTTTTAATAATATCTCCAACTTGTTATTAATAGAATGACATAATTATTTTTTTTAAATATAACTACTATTTTTAAAAATTAATAATCAAAAAGCTATTGAAAAATTACGCCACAAAAGTCTTCGTACACCTAACAAAAATCTCCACTTAGCTTTAAATATTGTATTTCTTTCTTACTTTAATACTTAGTAAGATATCTTTAAGTGTCCACAATAACTTTTAAATGTTTTGGTACAGATTTAATCAGTTTTTATGTAATTTCTGCATCGGTTTTCCTCCATGCTTCTGTTATTATTGTTTTTACTTCCCATTATGTGTTTATATGTCATGTTTTCTTTTTATTAAAATCAAATTCTCACCAAATATGTTCTACTGGGCTAAATAAACTGATTGAGGTTTTTTCAGAATTTTGGACAGTTATAGAGACACCAGGGGCGTACATTGAGAGCAAAGCACTAGGTTTCTTTATCCTGTTAAAAATGAAGTAGTCTCCAATATCCTAATTTTCGCCGGATAATTTAAAATTTCACTTTAAAATATTTAAATAGAGCTGATGATTCACAATACCATCAAAAATACCAAATTACCTAATTTTAAGGCCGATTTACACCTCCACGTAAGAGCTTCTCCACCTCCATGCTTCGGCATGGAGGTGAAGGAGTTCTTGTTCCACATAAATTCATGGGATTAAATTCCTCATTTTTTCATTTACAAACTATTATATGCTCAACAGAACCAAAAATGTTTAATTTTCCGTCAATTTTGAATTTTCTGAAACTTAATCCCAAGAATCAAATTGGATCAATGAACCATGGAGATGGAAGTGTTCTTGCGTAGAGGTGTAAATCGGCCTCAAAATTAGGTAATTTGGTATTTTTTGATGGTATTGTGAATCATCAGCTCTATTTAAATATTTTAAAGTGAAATTTTAAATTATCCGGTGAAAATTTGGATATAGGAGACTACTTCATTTTTTAACAGGATAATGAAACCAAGTGCTCTGCTCTCAATGTACGCCACTGGTGTCTCTATAACTGTCCAAAATTCTGAAAAAACCTCCTCAATCAGTTTATTTAGCCCAGTAGAACATATTTGGTGAAAATTTAAAAAAAAAAAAAGAAAACGTGACATATATATATAAACGCATAATGGGAAGTAAAAACAATAATAACAGAAGCATGGAGGAAAACCGACGCAGAAATTACAAAAAACTGATTAAATCTATACCAAAACATTTAAAAGTTATTGTGAACACTTAAAGATATCTTACTAAGTACTAAAGTAAGAAAGAAATACAATTTTTAAAGCTAAGTGGAGATTTTTGTTAGGTGTACGAAGACTTTTGTGGCGTAATTTTTCAATAGCTTTTTGATTATTAATTTTTAAAAATAATAGTAATATCATTTAAAAAAATAATTATGTCATTCCATTAAGAACAAGTTGCAGATATTATAAAAAAATGACAATTTCAATATATTAATTTTTATTAGTCGAAAACATTAAATTTTATAAGAAATTGCAAGTGTACGAACACTTTTGGGGTCCACTGTATTTGTAAAATTTTTATTTTCATTTTTTTTTATCTCTATCAGTTATTGCAATGTATTTAGTACTTTTCAAATACTTTAATTACTTTTTTTCTACTTATATAATGGAATTTGTACTGATTTAGTATGAATAGTTTCTATGATGATTCACAATTTTTTAATGATAATACTTATTTAAATTAATATTTTAGTAGTCTTACTTATTTTAATTAAAGTTATTATTTATTTAAATTTTATTAAATACGAATCTTGTGTTATGAAATAGCGCAAAATCTTTCCTTAAATGCTTTAATAATATTTTATGAAAACTCTTCAATAGGAAAGATGGTATCTAATATTGTCTGTTACAGTTTTTACAAGCAAAATATTAATAAAATTTCATTATTTTTATTTTAAGGTTTGTTGAAGAAATATAGAATACTTCTCATGTAAAAGAATGCTGTTAATAAAATGCTCAAATTTAGAAATCTTCAATAATTTATTACCTGAAATTCGAATTTTTTTCCATCAAATTCTTAATAATAATCTTGTGTTTGTAAATCTTAGAAGAATTTCAATGAATATTATGGAGAATAAAGTTGTCTTGCTGCAGGAATAAAGAAATAAATGCCATAGATATGAAATTAAAAAAAAGTATAATAGTCAAATCGATTAATCTGCCAAGGAAAGAAATTTTGAAAAATTTGTTTTGATTATAAATTTAGGAAATTTAAAACAAAATTATCAAAGGAAATAAAGAGTTTATTTATGAAATAAAATGGCAATATACAGTAGAGAGAAAAGGAAAAAAAATTGCTAAGTTGGTCATTCAGAGAAGTTTGGTGAGACTTTGCTTGATTCAAATAATAATAATAATAATACGATGAAAGATATCTAGGAACATTTTTTTCCAGAAATGCCAATACGTGCGATTGTGAGGAAAAAACATTATAGTGTACAAATATAAATTGACGATGTTGAAATTCTGTCAAATATTATTTCAAATATTTACATTCTATGCAATTATAAAGAGTAAAATAAACTATCTTGAATATTAAGAGACAGTTTTGAAGAATATGGGAAAAAATAGTGCATTAAAATTTCGCTTGAGCTCGAATTGCGATAGTTGAATTTCAAATGTCAATACAGGTTGTTTTACTAGATATATGAACTATAATTGCTTACATTATTAAATTCTACACGTTTATCAGTGCATATCCATTATTTAATGTATGATGAAACGGATTTTATGGATTATTATCCCTATTTTTTTTAAAAATAAGAATAATCAAACTCATTTTCAAAACAATATGACAATACTTTCAAACGTAGTTGAAACAGTAATATAATTTTTTTTAAAATCTACAATCTTTTAACTTTATCTCTTACTTAAAAAGAGTAGAAGTTACTTTTGATAAGAGTGATTTTGTGTTCTTTCGAGTTAATTCTGTGTAGGGATTAAGTTCGTTGTATTAAATTGATTTTTCTTTGTTTTACTTATACTTAAAAGTATTTTGTCAGATACCATTGATCTGATTTGTATATCTGCAACAAATTTAGATTGAATCTGCTATTCATTAATTTTGTTTCCTGTAATGCTATGGTTCTAATTCTGAGAAACATAAATATTTATTAATTCACGTTTCATTAATCAATAGTTTGTTGTATGGATAAACTGAATAAATTGAAGTAAATAGATTTGAGCAATAATATTGTGTTATTATCTTGTTTATTTACTGGAATGTTTACTTATTTTTAGACTAAAATGAGCTGATAAAAAAAATAACACACTGTAAAAGCAAATAAACATTCCTTTATAATATTTTTATTTTGTTACATAATATGGAAATATAAACAAATAGATTGATAGAATGGGAAGAAAACCTGGGTATAAAAAATATTACTTAACCGACGCCTTTGGCAAAGAACAACAACAAATAGTGCCAAATTCCACCAGCAGCTCATTTTTTCTGTATTGAACTTCTATCCGATATTTCCAATTTGCCAAGTTGGCGATAAATAAAGGCGTGGACTAAAATAGGATTTAACCGAAGTAATATCATTCTGAAGAGAATTGTTATTCGTATTTACTCAAGTTGAGGTACCCACGTACTAGACCGTCGACCAATTTCACAAAAACTCAAAAGAGTTTTAAAATGCAGTGATATACAGCCAATAGTGGGAACCGTTCCCGCACACACTCAAACACACTAATAATAATATTGACAGCATTTGGAGATGTTTTTTCGTTTGAAGAAAATGATCGATGGTTTCATACGTACATAAGTACCGAAGTTGTTTCATAAATTTGAATAGGGTGGCTGTTATTAACACTTCTTTAAAAAATATAAGGAAGCAGTTATAAGATTTTTAAAATTCTGACTATTCTTTGAAGAGGTAGTTGACACTACATTAAGTTCTTACATTATATGAAAGATTTAATTACTTGATTTTCTTAATTAATACTCTGATTATCTATTTAAAATATTAATTATCTCAAATGCTTGTCATACTTAAAACTTATGGGCATAGCATTCATACACAGTATGTGAAAAGGCCTGTTTAAAGTATATCTGAATTTCTCCTCATTCCAGAACACTTAACATGGGAGGAGGTGGATTAATTTAGGAATACTTGCTTAAGTGCACCTACAACATAATGAAGTCGGAAAGTGTGCCACAGATTTAGCTAACACTAATGTTGTGAGCAATTTATGGAAATCTTAATCTCTCACATGAGAAGTAAGCATTCAGTCAGTCGTTTGAAGTTAAGACAACTCAAGCTAAAATGACCGGCGCAGTCTGTGAGCACGTGCCTTGTTACTCTACTGATGAGCGTACGTATGTAAAAGCGCACTCATTAATAGAGTGTCTTTAAAAGAACATTTACTGAATATGTGGTTTGAAAGCTCCTTTATGATTTTAAACCAGTTGTATTTAGTTATTACAAGTTTCATTTGAACAGTCTGCAATTATTAATTTAAAGACGTTAGGTGTATAAAGATAGATTGAATGCGTTTATCCAAAAGTATCATTCAGTTTCAAAATTCATTCAAATCATCTTATGCAAAAAGTGCAGACCTGGAATATTTGGGGCATATAAAAGAAAATATTTAAAGAAGTATTTTTTGTAGAGATAATTATTTGTGTAGTAATGCGATGAAAAAAGTGTTTCTCTCTTGCAGCCAGATTTTCATTCAACAGCAAACAAACGACAGAAAAATAAAATACACCAATGGAATATTTTCATTTTTACAGAATGAAATTTAAAAACAAGTAATATAAATTTTTTTTTTAAAGTCAATTCCTACTTGGATCAACGAAAAAAATTTATTTTAGTTACTTTTTATTAAATAGTTATAATTAATATAAATATGTATATACATGTGACAGAATCACACCATTAAGCGGCAATTAATTTTTATTAATTATCATTAAAGTATCGTATTGTCATCCAAAACAATCGTGTATATAAAATTTCAGTTCAACTGAATGCTTTGAAACGTGAGGAAAAAAACCTTTTAAAGTTTTGACCCAAGTCGCTAAAAATGAAGCCAACGGGGCTGTATCTGTAATTCTTTAAATAATTAATTATAATTAAATTATCATATTGTTACCAAAAACAATAGTATATAGAAAATTTCAGCTCAAATGAGTGCTTTAAAATGTGAGAAAAAAAACTTTTCAAGTTTTGACACAAGTCGCCAAAAATGATGCCAACGTGGCAGTATTTGTAATTCTTGAATAATTAATTTTAATCAACTAATATTTTTTAATTATAATAAAATTACTGTATAGTCATCCAAAATAATCGTGTATATAAAATTTCAGCTCAATTGAGTGCTTTAAAATGCATTTTATTAACTATTGAAAATTTGAACAAGATAATTATATAAATATATAGAGAGTGTGAACTAATAGTAGGAATTGAAAAAGCAAATTAGTCTTTTCTTAAAAAATTAGCGTATTCGTTTGGTAGCGTTGTGTATTTTGTATTTGAATTTACACTTATTACTTTTTCCAAGAGAAAACTGAATTTGAAAAATTTGTTGATGTTAAAAATTATGTAGCAGTAAGTAAAAAATTTTGATGCTTGCTACTAAAGGACAATATTTTATGGATATATAAAAAAACTTATAAGTGTTTTATACTGAAAATGCCTGAGCTTGTTCTATTTCACAACTTTTATATTCTGTTTAATAAGAATGTATAATTAGTATTGAAATAAGCATCCTTTCCAAAGGGGGGGGGGCAGCATGATGTGAGCTTTCTTAGGGGTCGGAAACAAAATGGACAGAAAGACTATTGAGATAAAAGTTTATATTGGCAAATAATGCATTTACTTCTAAGAATTTGCACGTCAGAACATTTACTGCTTCAAGAATTACTTAACACAACACCATATTCTAGAGCAGGGGTGGGCAGACTTTTTCAGGGTACGGGCTACTTTTAATTTTTTCGAAGTGTCGTGGTCCACCTAGCATCAATGGTACACGCAAAGAGGGATCGACGGATCTGGACCGTTCTCCATAGCTCATGATTTTTTTTCGATCGATTATAATACAATGTATATAGTACGTAAAATTTAATTAAGTATTTGTTATTAATGCTAATTATTTATTCAATAATTTATTTCTTACTGTTCCTTGTTCGCGACAATCTACAAAAATATATACATGCTTGGCAGCGTATTCGAGTAGAATATGAAAAAGGTAGAAATTCAACCCTGGACCACCGCGCCCCCTTTGAAAAATTCACGTGTGCGCCCACTGCTCAGAATCGTAGGTGTGGTCAAGTGAGGAAAAAGTCAACAATATTTAATATAACTTAATAATAAATACGGAATATACGTACTTACCTAGTAAATAAAATGAAAAAATCACTTTTTTGAAACCGCGTTTAAAGCAAAACGCAAATCCAAACAGAATAATAATAGTCACAAATATAATAATAGCAATGATGCATTTATTATCAAACAATTCAAAATACATTAAAAAATAAAACATATTTATCTTAAGTTAGTTCTTGTAATTATAGTCAGTAGAAGACTTAGTCTGCGTACTGTCAGCCAATCTTGAATTACTAACGGCTAATCTTCAGGCAGTCACTCCATATTGTCTTGGCGGACCACCTGTCGATCGTGATCGACGTAATGCCCACCCCGGTTCTAGAGACAAGCACGTATCGTGCTTCACCAAGGTAAAATCAACAGTGATGAGGGGTGAACCCGTTGCCCCCCCCTCACCAACTAGTGTTTGCATAGGTTATCTGTAAATAACACATTTATTTTTCTATGCTATAAGATGAAAGTATTATAATTTTCAAAATTATTGGAGCCATATACTGATTATTTTGCATTTTACACTCATGTCCATAAATTAAGGATAATGAAGTTCAGGCAAAGAAAGAGACAGAAGCAAAACAAATTTGACTTATTCGTAAAGTCTATTTATTAAACAAAAGGTAAAGAGCAAAAAAGATGCTATATGTTTGACATAATTAATACAAATTGCGATTTTTACTCCCTGGAGCAAATTTCAAAAAAGAACCTATTTACAAAAAACAGTATAACATGGTTAGTATGATGGTTAATACGGAGTATGTCCCCCGGACGATGCAATACAGACCTTACAACGCCTACGCATGCTGAGTATCAAATTATCAATCTGATCTTGGGGAATATTACACCACTCATCAAGCAATGCCCTCCGAAGTTCCGGTAGGCAGGTGGGAGGGGGTTGACGGGCTGCAATTCGTCGGCCAAGCATATACCGCACATGCTCTATTGGATTCAAGTCCGGTGAGTATGCTGGCCAATCCATACTTGTGATATCCTCCGATTGAAGGCATTCGTCTACAATGTTTGCACGGTGAGGACGGGCGTTGTCATCCATAAACAGAAATTCAACACCCATGGCGCCCCGAAACAAACATACATGTTGTAGAATGACATCCCGATAGATGTGGCCTGTCATCGTTACACTCTGAACATGCAGGTCAGTTCTGGAACCAAGAATAATTCCTCCCCAAACGAGCCATCCTGCACCACCATAACGGTCGTTTAATGGTGTTCTCTTGGTGGTAACGGGTACCTGGCGCTCTCCATATGAAAGTCCGGCGAGAATCAGACTGCAAACTAAACCTGGACTCGTCGGAAAACATCACACAAGACCACTGTTGCGGTGTCCACAATGCATGCTCTCTACTCCTGGTTAATCGCAGGCGACAGTGAGTTGCGGTAAGGGGAACACATCTGACAGGCCTACGAGCATATAGACCAATGTGCCCTAAGCGTCTGTACACGGTCTGCCTTGAAACTGTCGTACCGGTAGCTGAAGAGAGCTGACGAGACAGGCCTGATGCTGTGCTCCGTCTGTTTCTTTTGGCAGTAACTGCCAAATACCGGTCCTCATTCGGCGTTGTAACTCGGGGGCGACCTGTTCTGTAACATCTATTCACATTACCATCATCTTGGAATCGTTGCCAAAGCCTGGAGATGATACTCTGGGATATTCCAAGTTCCTCGGATACTTCCATCTGGGTACGTCCACATTCCAGTCGTCCGATAATTCTACCACGTAAAAATCATCCAAATGCTTCCTTTGTGTCATAACTATGCGGGTATTGCACTGAAAGGCTTTTAAAGCGCTTGTGAACAATTTTACTTCTTTGCCACCATTCATTATATACCCCTCTCTTACACTCTCGTCATTGTGACGTACTATCCGTGCCATCTGGTGGTTTTCTGTAATTTGCATATTCTTCTTCAAGATGTTTGTGATAATTCTACAGGTGAAATTTTTATTTTAGAGTTCAATTTCTGTGTAATTCTGAATTATCCTTAATTTATGGACATGAGTGTACTTCACACATTACTAAATAGTGGTTATTTAAAAATATTTATTTTATATTTTATTAAACTTAAGCGAGAGACAGAGGGAAAAATAAGTAAGATATTTGTCTTGGAAAATATGTCAACAAATAAAATTTATCATCGTCAACTTTTTTAATTAAGGACCTAAAACTAATTTTGAATTTATGAGACGAAGTTGGGGATTAATTATAAGAAAAGTTTTTCATATTGAGATTAAAGATATATGTAATCTTAATTATACATCTATAAAGTTGGTGGTTTAAAATGTGGTTATTTTTTTACACCAAAACACTGAAATAAAATTTTTTCAGTGTTTTCTTAAGAAATAATTAATTTTAAATACAAAAAAGTAAAATTTACGATAAAGATTCAAAATAGAATGCATAAAAATATTAGAACTTTATGCTTGAAAAACGTCAAAATAATATTTTATATTCTAGTTATATTCTCAATGCTGTGACTAACTGCATATTTCAGATTTAAATAATTTCAAAAATATATTTTCTAATAGAAATTACTTTCATTCAACTTTATTCAACTGATTATTAGTTGATAAAACGATTTCCGAAAAGCTATAAAAATTAAAAATTAATTTTATGTTGGTTGTATTAATGACTTGCCAAGAAATTAAGTTTAAGAGTGGATTGTCCATTCATAAGAAAGTCCATTAATTTGAAAGTCCATTAAATAAAAGTCATAAGCAAGTCCATTAAATTTGAAAGCAAAATATTTGTTGAATTACAAATAAAAATTGTTATTGATTGAGCAAAGTTCCACTTTGTTATGTTTTCCACAAGAGCGCTTTTAACCTTTAAAGTTCATTAACAAAGAGGATAAATTAAATATTTAATTATGTTTTCAACTTCAGTGCACAACAAGATCAACTATCCTCTATAGATATGGTGAAATTTTTACATTTGAACCGCACACTTTTTTATTTAAACATTAAAAAAAAATCATCTTTTTATAAAATGTTAAAAAAAAAATGGGGTCGAATTTGTTTTTTCAGAGTTTAGTTGACTAAATATAATTCGATTTATGATTTTATATTCTTTTTTTTTTTTTTTACTTTCCCCATTAAGCTTATATAAAATTTAAGCACTTTTTTACATATTGACTGATGCGTATCATTTTAATTCATATTTGTAAAAAAATGAAAAATCAATTCATATTGTAAAGTATTCAAACCTATTCATGCACAGTTTTCAATACAAAACTACCATTTCATCATTTTGTCTCACCAGGGGAGGGCACGACTAAGAAAATTCATTCGGGGACGAGACTTTGTGTAATACTAGTATTCTTTTAGGGTGTTCAACCCACAATGCTATTCCGCCGAATGGGCAGTCAATTCGGAGAAAATAGACTTCAAAATTCATGCTTAGCTTTTCTATAATTAAGTTTAATTACTTCCAACGCGATGCAGTGGCATAGCCTGTTTATCACGTGGTCCTGCAAGGTTCGAGTCACCAGATTGGTTTTTTTGTTTTATTTTTTAAATTCATTTAAATATTTTTGCAATTAAATAAATTTATTTAGAAAAGTTTTATTAAATATTAAATGACATTTTAGATAATTATTTTGTATTTTAAAAGTAAAATAATTTCTGTAATTATATAAATATTTATATTATATTTTATGAATATAATTATTAATAAATAATATTTATTATAAAAATATATTATAATAAATATTAAATGATATTTTATATAAAAATTAGTTACAAATAGTTTTATAACATGAAATACAGTTTGTTATAAATAAAGTATATATATATATAGTATATAAAATATTGTAGTAATACATAAAATATAGTATAATAATTACTTATAAAAATTATTTTATAATTAACATAATAAAAATAATATATATCTTATATTATATATTATTAATTTAATTACTTTATAATTATATAAAATATTTAATGCCTTTTTTAAATAAATTTATTTAATTGCAAAATTTTTTTAATGAATTAAAAAAATTAAGCAAAATAAACCGATTGCGTAACTTGAACCTTGGCCGACCGCCTTGGTAAACAGGTACTCTACCACCCATGCCTCTGCATCTCTGACACTAATTAAAACCGACTTGCATAAAAGCTAAGCTTGAATTTCGAAGGCTATTTTCTCCGAATTGACTGCCCATTCGGTGGAATTACATTGAGTGTTGAACACCCTAAAGGTGTACTACTAATACACAAAGTCTCGTCCCCAAATGAATTTTCTTAGTCCAGCTCTAGCCTTGTAAGTACACTGCTAGCCACCGTAAAAGCAACACCCTGAAGGAAGCACGCAAATAACATGAAATTTACAACATTCATTAGCGGAGGTGAGATATGCAGATGACTAGAATTTCAGCGCAGACACACATCACACACGCCTGTGGCGCCACCTCAAAGCGCTATTTAAGGCTTGGAGATTTCGACGAATTCAAGTTCGGCAATTGTGTTTTTCTTGTGGTTTTTTCAAAAAACGATCAGTTATGTCTCGTAGAAAACAGCGATCAGCTTTTGATCAAGTATCCGAGTTCGACAAAGGAAGGATAGTGGCCTACCGAGATTGTGGATTATCTTTCAGGGAAATCGGTAGTCGTGTTGGACGAAACCAAACAACTGTAATGCGGATATGTGATCGTTGGATGCAGGAGGGTACGACGGACCGATGTGGTCGATCGCATCCACGTCAGTGCACCACTTCACGTGAGGACAGGCAAATTGTGTGCATGGCAGTGACGAATCGCTCAGTCACATCATAAACCATAGCACAGCACATTGAGTCTGTAACGCATCATTCAGTGTCTGCGCGTACCATTCGACACCGTTTATAGCAGAGTGGTCTGTCCGTAAGACGTCCATTGCTTGGTCTACCCTTGACGCAGAACCACAGATGTCTCCGCCGCCAATGGTGCGATGAAAGAAGGATGCGGGCGGTAGAATGGAATGAAGTTGTCTTTACTGACGAGTCACGCATCTGTCTGCAACACCACGATGGTCGGATTCAAGTCTGGAGACACCGTGGAGAGAGGATGCTGAACAGCTGCGTTATGCACCGCCACACTGGTCCTGCACCGGGTATTATGATATGATTCGGTATTGGATATCACTCTCGCACTGCTCTAGTACGCATTGCCGGTTCTTTAAATAGCCAGCGCTACATCTCCGAGGTGTTGGAGCCAGTTGTCCTTCCTTACCTTCAGGGCTTGGCCTCAGCCATATTTCAACAGGATAATGCACGACCACACGTGACACGCATTGTCCAAAGGTTCTTCGTCAATCACCAGATTGAATTGCTTCCCTGGATGCTCTCCGGATCTTTCGCCAATAGAAAACATGTGGTCCATGGTTGCTCAACGATTGACCCAGATTACACCCCCAGCTGCCACACCAGATAAACTTTAGCAACGTGTGGAAGCTGCTTGGTCTGCTGTACCCCAAGAACACATCCAAAGTCTCTTTGAATCAATGCCGAGGCGTGTGGCAGCAGTGATCTCCAACAATGGCGGCTATTCTGGCTGCTTATTCTGGCAGGAACCACACTTCACAGAAGTCAATAAATTTAATCATTTGATACTTGGTCAACATGTTATCTACAAAATAAATTTTGTTGTGCTATCTCTTGCCTTTCTTGGTGTTGCACTTATGGTGGCCAGCAGTGTAGTTTACAAAATCTCCTTGTTAGTCTTAAAACCATTTCTTCACTTTTTAATATGGCTATCTGCTTGGCGTGATTTGAAGAGAACGTCGCCTAACAACATTCCTGGTGCTGTGTGCGTTGCGTTTTTTTTCTAATTAATTTACTCTTTTCCTTACTTTCAATTCAATTAAAAAATATGATATTATATCTATGACATTTATATTCTTTCCCAAATAATTTTTTTAAAATTTTTATTTTAGATTTTAATTTTTAAAATGTTTATTTTTTTTATTAAAACATTTAACGTGTATCTCATGTTTGCTTCTTAGAGGCGAAAGTAATACATTGATTTTTATTGACATATTTCAATTTTGAATTTATTGACAAGCAAAATAATTGTTCCTGGTAAGAGACATGAGTTTTTTTTTATCGAGAATTATTAAAAATTCCTAAGCGACACAGAGGAAACGTTAGTTGGTAAAAATTATCAATACTTGATGATGGAAGAATGTAGATAATATGTGCTTTGTAAGCTTTTCGAAAAAGTTCTTACTTTATTTTTTGATATTTGAATAGTTCTAAGTGATCATTTTTGGCAGAAATATTAAAAAGGTAATTGCTAAATATTGATTTAATGGAGAAATTCAGATTAAGATGTTTATTAATTTTGAATCATTTAAGACTCCAATAGTCTTTTTATTTAAATATTTTAAATTTTTCTATTAATAAATATGTGATTAAAAACCTTTTAGAGTGAAAGATTGGCGTAAAATAGTTTAGATGTACCGCGAACTGAATTTATTTTTCTTTAAAAAATTACGTGAAAATTTTATTTATCAATATTATTTTGAAAGCCAGAGTTTTTAATTTTAATAGGATTGAATAAGTAAACATTATCATTTCCAAACAGCTTTTTTTCTAATGAAAAATTTTTGAGGAAAAGAATTACAAGAAAATGACTTTATAAATCCGTACCAATTCAAAATCCATCTCTTTTTACTCTACCTATTACTTTTCGCCCTATCATTTTGGTAGTAGTTGCAAAATTCGGGGTTGGATAGCGTATTTTTTATGCTTCTTAATTCGGATGTGAAGTTAAAATTTTATTTATATAAATCTTATATAAATGGGTATTTAAAGGAAATTAACTTCAAAATACATGTATTGATCTAAATGAATTCAGAGAAATTTATATAAATTAATATGTTAATTTTACTTTTATGGATGAATAGGGTAAATAATATAGAACAGGAATGATTTTATCAAAATTCGGGAGAATCAAAGCATAATACTTTTCATTAATTCTTGTATTGCAGATCAATAATATTTTCAATCAGCAAAAATATTTACTATTTTGAAATCAGTGAATAACATTTTCATATTAAAATGAAAAAAAGTAACATTTGAAATGAAATAGAAAAATAATAATTTGTGGAAACAGCTGAAATTTAAATATTGTGTAAAGAAAATTACCAAATACGTGTGATCTTTCCATACCATTTTAATTTCTCTAAGAAATTTCTTTTATGTTTTAATTTCGGATGGTTTTCTTTGAACCAATTGAAAACATGATTAAATTAAAAACAAATAGATTACCTATAAAGTAAAGCTATTATGATAACCAATAATTGAAATATCCAAATACACTGAAAAGATTTTCTTATATTACTAGAAATGAAAAACTACCAATACCTGTTTTATACGCTGGAGTATTTTGATTGAAAATAAACCTTTCTCCTAAGATTTCCTTTTGTTACCGTAATTGAAAATTTCAAAAACATTTTTTCTGTAGATTTGAGTGATAGTTTCTTTCAAACAGAATTCAAGGAGTTTTAAAACTATGTGTGTGTGTTTTTCTAAGAAGTATTAAATTTATATAAGTGATAAAATTAAAATTGTATCTATAGAGAAATACCACTTTTTATTTCTTTATGCAATTTTAAAACAATGCTTTTTACTATTGTTGAAATTTAAATTACTCTATTCCCAAATATATTGACTTTTAAAAAACTAAATTAGATTGTGACTCAAAATAACCAGATTTTTATTCATTTTCTACAAACGATATTTTATAAACCAAATTACATTTTAAAAACTAAATAAGAATGTTATATGTTTTCAACAAATGATATTTTATTACGTTAACACAAATCTTTATCCCAAGAAAAAAATTAATTTAATTGTATTAAATTTCTACAAATAGCTTTTAACATTCTCAAATTTTAAAGGAAGGAAAAGGATATTTATATTACATACATATACAACGCAACGTTTTTGTGAAGAATACAGAAAGGAATTATTTGAGTAAAATATCGCTTCTAAACTATTTACACGGAGTAAATAAAAAAACAGGATTCCGTGAAATATTTTCGAGAGATTTTTTTGAAAATATTTTGGAAGAACATGGGTTATTGGGAGCATAAAGGGTGCAGTTTTTCTGAGCTGAGTCTCGTAAAGAAAAGGGAACAGTTTCTATGCTGTCACCTTTGTTCCGCTTTCTGCCATTTCGTTTTCTAAGGCGCTGAAGGTACTTGTCACATAACCTGAGGATTGAGAACTAGCAGATGGTCTTTTTTATAAGTGAAAAATATACTCTATAAAAAAAACAAATATCAGAGTCAGAAAATTCGTGATGCCCTACAAGTAATTTAATATAAAATCTTTTTTAAGAACTCTACATATTTATACTCCAAAGATAGTTTCATATTTTTTTCCCAAAAAGAAATTAATTAGGAGTTTAGGATTTAGGATTATTTTTTGAGTCCGTTACACCTCTCTCTTATTAATAGTATTTGAATTTTATTAATAAAATTATTTAATTTACATTTTAGTATATTACGTGTGTAGTTATTTTATGTAGATTTTAAATGCAGGAATTAATTTTATTGAAGAAAAGTGCTTAGATCTGAACAATATTTTTATTTCTTATCTGAAAATGTGTATTATATTTTATATAGAGGTGTTTGAGCTTGAAGTGATAGAAAAACTGTAAATAACATTTTGCAAAAATTATTGAAATTAAGGAATACAAAATTATTTCCTTCGTTGTTAAATAATTTTTTATAAATTTAACACAGAGTGAGAGAAATTTTGTGAACATTTTCAAAGCAAAAGCAAATAATATATCTCTTTCTTTCTTTTTTTCCTTCCTTCAAAACCTTCACTTGTGACTTTGAATTCTTATTCACTGGAAAAGCAATATGACATTTATTTTTGTGTATGTTTAAGCATTAAAATATTTTATTGTCATTTGATTAAATTATCATCTTTTTGAAATATTATGCAGGATATACATTTTCAAAGCTATTTTCCTGTGCAGTACTGTTTTTTTGTATTTTTATTTGCTTGTTAACGTTTTTTATATCATATCTTATCACGATTCAACAATTCGCTTAGCACTTTACATTTCATAATTTTGAAGCATGAATGGATGATAAGGTTCAAACATCGACTTAGTTATTTACTCTTCATCACTAAACTATTTTATGAGGGAACGTTGAAGCCATGAAATATTTAACATTTTTCAACCCTCAATTATCCTGCATAATTACTTCTTAAACACACTATGTTAAATGGAACTGACTATAATATTACTCTCGAAATCTACCAAGGATGTTAGGACAAGCAGGTACGTTTCAGTGTGGTCTTACTCATTTGATCATAATTCAAAAATTTGTGGGGTTTTCTTCAGGAGCCCGTGTGTGGCTTTTAGTGTGATGTTTATTCACTTTTTAATAATTATTTCAAATTAATGAAATTGTATTCATTGTTTATTTTTTTGTTATTGTCATTTGACGCGGTGCTAATGCCGGGACGATAATGTTCTATTACAGGCAGTGCTGTTAAGTTCGCTGCTAATGCTCCTGATGAAGGCGGCATTAAAACGAGCTGGGAAAATGCTGGGGCACAGGTGCTGGTAAGGCTGTTGGAGAGACAGTTGGTCTTGTAGCAACGTCTCTGTGTTGGTGTAGTTCTCTGTCTTTCTTCGTGATTCTAGAGTCACTCAAGGTGGAATACGTCTCGCCTACGAAAGTGACACGTGGAGTAGAGTGACTTCTGTTTGGACGCATTCGGGAAAACCATTCTACTACTGGTTCAAGTCCCACTTCGCGCGGTGTACTTTGAAACCAGTGGCTGGCGTGGGAACGGCGCCGGCACCTTACTGTCGGCTATATCAAGGGAGGTCAGAGGTTGACTTCCCTTAGGACATCAGCGCCGGGTTGTCCACCCCGGGATACTTTCCCACGAGAAACTACTTGACCGTTGAGACGTCACTCGTTCCCGATGGGAAATGGGCCTTTGGTGAAGACAACCATACATTTATAAAGCAGATATGATACATAAGTTGTAGATTTATTATGGACTTTATACAGGATGTTGCCGAATTTGATCAGCAAATTCAGAGAGGTGATAGTGGATAGCATAGGAGCAGCAATTATCCATAGAATATGGGTCTCAAACGACGTTTAGTTGATGCAAATTGTGATAGTATTAGCCTTCGGGAGGATACTGAGTCAGACGAGAGGAGTGGCCAAACAAAAGCATGGGCACACATATACTGCCTGACCGCATCAATGACGCAAAATTCTTAAATTTCATAGAGCACGTTCTTCCGGAATTGCTGCAAGGTGTGCAGGTCACTGTGAATCAGAACTCGTGGTTCATGTATGATGGTGCACCAGCACATTTTTTTAATTGCGGTGCGTTGCCACCTCCCTGCTACATATACAAGGAGGTGGATTGGACGCTGCAAACCTGTTGCTTGGCCTCCCCGCTTCTAGAACCTCAATCCTTTGGGTTTCTTCTTGTGGGCAGTGGCGTAGCTACCAATGGGTTAGGCGGTGCCATGCACCGGGCCTTCAAGCTCAGAGGGGGGCTTGTACCCCGACCACCAAGGAAGCTGAATTTGTGATAATTTCTTCCGAATTTAAGATATAAATATAAAAGGTTGCAACACATAACTATAATAACGTTGAAAGTTTTTTCGAATTTGTAGGGAATTCCCCTAAATTCTTTTCGTTGTTTGTTCAGTGTTGCAAACTTTACTTATTAAAAAAATTATGTTATTTTCAGTTTTTTCATTTTTTTTACAAACTGCTACTTGAAAATAAACTGCAAGTTCCATGAAAAACCTTATCATACTTATTATCAGATCTTAAAAACCTACACAAGAAGCACAATTCCTTCCCTAGTTACATTATATTTTTAATAACAATATAGTTCGTAATAAGTTAGTTTCCTGTTTCAATATTTCGCAATCTTCTCGTATCTGCAATACACTAATGTAATTTTGTCCCTCCCCTCCACTGCTCTTTTGTCGAGTTGTTCTTTTTAGTAATTATAATAATATTATATTTTATTTTCTTCTTCATGCATATTTTTTGTATAATTTACTGTCTATCTCGGTGGATCATTTAGTAGCTCTCAACCCTCTGGTGTGCGTGAATGAGTTCGATCCTCCAAAATAAATAAATAAACAGCTACGGATTTCCCAATAACGTTTTGTAGCGTAGCATTACGTTTCTGCTTCCTTTTAAAATCAGGAAGTACTCGAGCACATACGAATTGTTTGGATAAATTATAAAACTAAAATTATGGATACAAAAAAAAAGAAACCTAATGGTGATAACGCCAAGAAAGAGAAGATAGTAAATAAAATTTGTTGCTTTGTATACTTAAAATAATCATATATTTTACTTGATAAAATCGAACCAAGATAGGGCCATCATTTTTTTTTTTTGCACCAAGGTCTTTGGTTACCTAGCTACGCCACTGCTTGTGGGGCCACTTAATTCCCTTGTATATGAGACTCCGGCGACTACAGTGGAGGATATCACGTCACGGGTCGTTGTTGCTTCATCTGAAATCACCAACAACTGTATTTGTTGTAACGCGTCCGAAAATCCTTTGTCCGTTGCTGTTGGTTGTGCTATGTCCTACGTGGTCGCAACTTTGAACAATTCTTTCGACAATCACTTGTCATTGCATTTCTGACGTCGAGCTGTGATGCATTTTTCGTATTATAAACATGCTTCACGTCTAATAAATATATTTGTTACCTCTTATTGCCCCTTTTCATTCCACTCGACATCACACCCTTCATAACTGTTTTTGCGAATTACTCCGACTAACGCTACCCCATGTTTTGTAGAGATTTAGCCTTCCTATGCTACCTACTATCATCCCTCTGAATTTATCAATCGAATTGGTCAACACCCAGCATAATCTACTATAGAATAATGTCTAATAACATTTTTAAGAGAGAAAACTTATATTTTATACTTGAGTTTAATCAAATGTGAATGAATTTTTAGCAAAGGTATTTTTTGTTACTTTTATCTCAAAATATACTGCATAAGATAAATTTCCCTGAGTGGTATTATTTTTACCTTTATTTTCATTGAATTTTATAAAATATAATATTATTGCAATATCAATTAAATGTTCTTAATAATGAAGTTGAATATTTTTAACAAGCATTAAAATAGCATAGTTAAAAGAGAAGAACCAATAATTTTAGTTAAGTGACTTATGTAATACTTAGCAAGAGAGAGCAACTAAGAGAGAAAAAAATAAAGTTTTTAATAAAAATTTTTAAAAATTTGTATTGTTTTTGAAACATAAAGTAATTACCATTAGATTGTTTTTGCAGTAAAAGAATGGCATTTGTTTGTATAGAAAAAAATATACATACTCTCATTTAGGGTAATTAAACCTTTTTAATTTAAGGAAGAATTTTAAATTTAGTTCTTGAATGATAAAATTTGAACATTTATTAATGTATTATTTTAATATAAGGGTTATGCTTATTAGAAGCAGATGACTGAATGTACGATATAAATTGATAACTGGATTCATATTTTTGAAAAAGAAAAAGGCAAGCATGCAATTATTCAGAAAAAAATAGACATGCTAAATCTTCAAGAAAAGAATTTTACTAGTTTTTCTTCTGTGCTAAAAGATGCCTCTTGATGAAAAGCAAAACTCTTAGCAAGATATGATAAATTTACCTCCCTTTTTACGTTGCAGAAAACAAATTTATATGCTCTGCAAATAATTTATGAGGCCGCAGAAATAATATAAAAAGGGGTTATTTAGAAAACTTTGGATGTGCTCTCTTAAATACAGCTGAGCTTTAAAATTAATGTTCAAAATTCTTAGATTTCTCTCAAGATATGTAGAAAGAATTATGACACTTAAATTACACTAGCAGAAATACTAATAAAAATAACGTACATAACTTAACTACGAACATCAATAAATAAAAATATAAAAAAAAACATCAATAAATACAAATGTATAACTTAACTTGACTCTGAATGAGCTGTTTTTTATTAAATCTTTACAAATTTCTCCAGCTATTTAGACACATAGAGGTCATGCTGTGTTGACCGAAACTAGAGTTTCTAAATGTGCTTGAAAAGGTTACAACGAATTTGTTCCTAACTTGTACTAACTAAAAGGTTCCTTACTTATTTTCTATGTTAAAAAAGTTACAAATCTGCTTCAAAAAGAACAATTTTTGCAGTACAACTGTGCTTCAACCTGGTAATGATACGGGCAGCACTTAGTTGGACTTGATTTAAGTTCTTCGGGTTGGAGTCAGAGCCACAACACTAAATTAGAAAACCGTACTTTAGAACAGTCGAATAAGTGTCAAATACGTAATTCAAACAATAAACACATCAGAGCTCTCTCCCATCCTTCAGGCGATGTATTTAAGAATGTTAAAACACATTTTCTACATCACAGAACAATATATTCAATACATTTGTTACCAGCAAATTAAAAATCTAGAATAAACTCCAAATATTTGGGGTGCTTCTTATTGGTAAGATCCTAGATATCTATTCCCAATTTTAACTGGTATTTTTACAGCTGCATATTTGTAGTATAGCAAGGTGACATTTGATTTAAAAGGATTAAAACGGAGATTAACCTCTTGTATACAAAGTTCGATACAGTTGGCAGAGAATCAATGAATTTTAACAGCAATTCAGATGTATCAGTACCAGAGCTCCAGAAAGAGCAACCCTAACCAATCCTCCATTAAATTATTCATTGCAATTAATCATTATTTTACCACTAGTATCCATCTTATTTATTAGAGAAAACTATTAATTAGAGAAAACTAATTAAAGTGATTAAAATTTATGAAATTGATTTAAGCTATGTATGTTATTTCGTTCTGGTAAATACAAGTGAGAATAAATCCATTTTTATGGCTTTAATAAGGAACAAAAAGCAATATGGTTATCTATTACCTACATGACACATTATTCGTTGTTTACAAAAAAATAAATAGTAAACAGGCCAGAGACTATATGATACGGGTGAAGCCTATGTTCTGTGCAATATAGGTTCATTTATAAAAATGCTTTCAAAAATAGAAAATAATACAAAATTCCGCAGAAAACTTCCTTACATATTACTGTTTGGGAGGAACCTAATTACATTATTAAACATTAATTATTAACATTATTAAATATGCTTTGTTAAATATAATAGCCTGGGTTTTAGAAGTAGAAGAAATTCCATATCATTACTGGTAAATTAGGGAATATATATTGTAGTTTTATTTAATTCAAAATAAGTAGATATTTCTTCTGAAATATTCTGTCTAATCCTTTTTTGATATATTCTAAACGAATTAATTTTATTAAGACCGATTTGTAACGAAGGATAATTCTTTTAATTTCAAACTTGTGAAAAGCACGGTTTTTTTCTGAGATTAATCGTGAAAAATCACCCAATTGGCACACCTGACTCAACAGCGAAACTAATTTCAGAGAGAAAATGATTGCATATGTTTGGAATTTATTATACCAATAATAACCAAATTAATGTTTGATAAGATTTTTACAATGTTAGTAAAGATTTTCTTCTCGCTCTTCTGCTTTTACTATATCAGTTTCTGTACCTTTCAAAAAATGTCTTGTGGTTTATTTCAACCATTGACATTGATTTTTATTCTTAAAATAAATTCTCTAAAGTTCAAAACAATTTCAACATGCAGAAAAAAACTATAGTGGTTAAGATTACGCTAGCCTAGAGCTATAACAATAAAAAAAAAGATACATAAACCAATCATAGCAACGTCAAATATGAATTTCTCTCCATAGAGGTTAGCAAAATATTTTTTCAACTAAGGCTGAATCCAACATAATATTGATATAAGGAAAAAATAATACAATTGAAATGCCTTTTTCTATTTCTTTAACTGTATGGAACTCTTTTTTATCCAAGATAATAATTTTCCTATATAAGCTACTAGCTGATATAAATGTTCTTCGTACGGGTGAAATGAAAAATTAAACAATACAGATTGAAGGATAAAGAAGTTTTTAATGAGTTAAAAATTACGTGAATTCCAAATTAAACAAAAAAAAAAAAAAGCTTTTTGCATATCTCAGCTGAACAAAAAAAAAAAAAAAAAAAAAAAAAAAAAAAAAAAAAAAAGCCATATTTTTAAAATTTTAAGTCTGAAGGTCTAATAGTTGACAAAAAGGATTTTTTAAAATTTATAACACCCCGTAACTCTCTTGTGATCGATTTTGAAAAAACGCTTTCCTAAGCTAATCTCTGCTCAGCAAAAGTAACACATTGTTATAAATTTTGTGTAATGAACGCTTAAAATAGTGTAAATAATTTATATCTGGATGTTTAATACGTTAATATTACTTTCTGTTGTATTTATTTTGTGTTAAAATAATAATATTCGCAAACAACACCGTTCTTTACATTATAATGGTGATTCAATGGAAACATAGCGAAATGTTGGTGATAAAGCCAAGTTGGCATCATTTTTGGCACCACGTTGGCAACTTGGCGATTGATTGAACGATGCAGATGTTGCTTTGCTGTAGCGCCACCTGGTGGAAAGCTGCAACAAAGAGGATAGCACAAAAACCTTTTCCATAAAAAAATACGTATACATGCCAATTTTCATAGTGATCGGTTGAACGGTGTTGGAGTGAATCGATTTCATATATACAAATATCCATTTATACATATATATATAGAGTCTGGGAAAAATCCAATATTTTTGCATTTCCAAGTTACGAATGATAAAGAGAGTAAACCCTTTTGTTAAGTAGATTTAAGATTAGAAGTATAATTTTAAGTTTAGAAAACACGCAAAATGCTTCTTACTTTGTATGATTTTCTATATAAAATGTTCCCTCAATTCAGTGGTTTTCTTTTTATAATTCTTCTTGTTCTATAACGATAGCACAAAGTTATATCACTTCGTATTTAATAATGGTATTATAATTTTTATGGTTTACTCAGGCTGCAAATTAAATTTTATAAGGTGAAAAATTGTTTATAATAACCTACTGAGGAATTTCTTTAAAATATTTATTTATAATTGGTGCTAGAAGATTTCAGCATGTAA
The DNA here is from genome assembly GCA_019973975.1 of Trichonephila clavata. Lineage (NCBI taxonomy): Eukaryota > Metazoa > Arthropoda > Arachnida > Araneae > Nephilidae > Trichonephila > Trichonephila clavata. The sequence goes on along the minus strand of BMAO01035546.1, from coordinate 268,615 downwards.
GACTTGAGAACTTAAAAGTAAAGTTAGGAAATGAATCTCAAAACCATTGTTCTTTTTTTTATGGAACGAAAAAAATTAGGTACTGTAAAATCCGCCGTATAAATGCACCGGAGTATAACACGCACATATACTTTCAAGCTGCATTTTTTAATTTTTAGGCATATTCGCCGTAAAACCCGCATCCGGTTTTTTTCTGAGCTGTAACATATGCAATGCTCTTTTGTTTTGAAGTCATTTATTCAAGGTATTATCCCAGGATTTTCAAAAAATTGTTTATTTCTAGAACTACAACCCTTAAAGTTCATCAAGTATGTCATTTCTTTTAAATAAACAATATTATGATCTATGTTGAAGTCTAATATTTTTGCTCATCTTTTTTCGAATTTTTGAAGCTACCATTTTTATACCCTGCGTATAACGCGTACTCATAAATTTCCATCATTTTTTATACTGCGCGTTGAACGCCAGATTTTACGGTAATCTAAATATTTCAGTTTCTACCTTTGTGTGTTCACGTAATAATAATTAAATTTTCTCTCTTGTAAGTTTATATAAATAGTTACAGAAAGCACGTGAGAGTTCTTTTTTTTTGTACTTCTCAAGGGAATTTATTCTGTACTATTGATTCTATTTCTTTTAGTGACTCCATGTACATATGTCGAAGTGGTCTGTGCAACTATACGTAATACTAAAAGCGGATTGCACTTTCTGATTTAAAATCTTTAGGTGTTTGGGTTGCTATCGAGAATGCAGACTAATATTACAATACAGGGTGCGGCAAAAAAAAACTCGGACAAATTTCTTGCCTTCTAGAATAATCAACGAATTTCCTTTTAATTGGTGTTTTCATGTGACTTTATCCACCACTTTAGTAAAAAATATTTTTTAAATATATTTCTCAGTTTGTACTTTGATTAATGTGTTTTTGATAATGTCGAGCAAAAGGTCTGCTATTTTCGAGTTGTTTCAGCAAGGGAAACGATAGTGTGAAATCGTTCGTTTGTTTAATGTACCTCGGCAAACAGTGTTTGATGCAATCTGCCGTTTCAAAGAGCTTGGCAATGATGGTAGACGTCCAGGAAGTGGGAGAAAAGGCACTATAAACTCTTCAAGGAATCATAAGATCATCGAAAAGCGAGTCCAAAGAAATCTGAGGGTTTTTATAAGACAGATCGCTCGTGACATGGGAATAAGTGACAGATCGGTGAGGCGAATAGCAAAAACGGAGCTTGGACTGAAACCTTACAAGTTGCGAAAAGTTCAGCTTCTCGCTGAAAAAAAAAACTCGTACGGCCCCGAAGATGTCGAAAACTTTTGTGACGGGCCGCAAGTCAGCGCTGGGAGAGATTTCTTTTCACTGATGAGAAGTTCTTTACGGTTCAACAAGTTCATAATTCCCAAAACGATAGAATCTGGTCTGTGGATACTCCAACCAACTCGGCAATTGTTAAACATCGTCAATATCCAAAGTTGGTCATGGTTTGGGGCGGAATTTACGCAAGTGGCAAAACACCTTTGGTTTTTGTGGAAGAGGCCGTTAAAATCAATCAAAAAGTGTACTAGAGGGACATTCTTGAAGCTGTTGTACTTCCGTGGGCCCAAAAGCATTTCGGAAATGCAAATTGGACGTTTCAACAAGACTCTGCACCAGCTCACAAGGCCAAAAAGACACAAGTGTGATGCAAGATGAATTTTCCGGACATAATATCATCTAAAGAATGGTCACCCTACTCGCCGGATATCAATCCCATGGATTACAGTGTATGGTTAATTTTGGAGTCCAGGGCCTGCACTAAACCGCAAAAAACTTTGGACTCTCTAAAGCAATCGCTTCTACTGGAATGGGATAGATTAAAGGTAAAAGATTTGAGGACCATTGCTGAAAATTTCTGCAAGCGTTTGCACCTCTGCATTGCTGCAAACGGTGGTCACTTTGAAACCAATTAAATTTATTTATTAGTATGAGTTTATATATATTATTTGTTATATTTTGTTATTTCTTAATATTTTATAAAGTTATATAAAAAATTGTTTGTCCGGTTTTTTTTTGCATCACTTTGTATTATGGCTACATCTAAAAGAGCAGTGGTCTTCAAACTGTGTTCCACGGAACCCTGGGGCTCCCCGAGGCATATCCAAAGGTTTCACGAGTCCCATTAAAAATCGAAAAACGAAACTTATAAATATGTATGCAAAATGGATTCACGTTTTATTTGAAGTTTGTACACCCACAAGAATTTAAGACTCATTCTAGTCATTAAAAAATTGAAAATTTTATTTATACATAATAACTATATTCAGCAATATTTTTGAAAATATTATTATAATATAATAAAAGAATATTAAAACATTTTATCTTTATTTGTACTACCTACTAGATTGTGAATATTTTGTTGCTTACTATCCAGGGTTCCAGGAAATAATTTTACACTCGTTCCTACAACATCTTGAAAAACTAAATAGTTTTCTAATAAAAAGTGCCCCTATTTGCATTTGTGGAAGAAACCTACAATAACGGAGAGGAAACAACTTATCGACATATTAACAGATTCGATGTTAAAAATCTAAATTTAAACAAGAACAGCTCCTAAGTTTTAAGTAGCAAATTCATGTAAAATACACAATATTTCTCACATAGTTGTAGACATTTTAATGCCATTCAAAACAATGTACATAAGTGAAAAATATTTATCAACATGAGTGGCTACATAAGCAAAGTATAGAAATAAATTAAACTCAGAATATGTAATGCGATTGTTGTTAATCTCAACAGATCTAGACATGGACATTTTGTGTGAAAAAATGCAAACACATATCCTAGTTACTAAACATGCATAGGTTGGTGACACTTGGATAACAGATTAATATTATTAATAAGTGAATTATATTAAAAGTAGATTAAATTTATTAATAATACGTGCAATAATCGGCAAAGTTAGGTACTTAATTTACGTTATAGACGTCTTCGTCTTTATAAAGTACTTTTTCTGAGGTGTGTCATCAGGTAAAATACTGTATACTACGTATTCATTAATTTTGCATTTTTATGTAGTATAAATGCTATGTGCCTTCATAAAGTACGTACCTTTCTTTTGTTTTAGAATATTTGGACAGTTTCTTTCAGTTGTATTGTCAAGCAAGCAATACGTACGAGTTCTGTGCAATATTTTCTGTACACTCGTACTTATTTTTTTTCAATCCCATTCTCGAAATCCGGAATTTTCACAAACTTAGCCACCCTTCGGTCCATATTATGCTGAGTTTTCGGGATTCTACTATACTACTATAATTAAACGAGTTAAAAATAATCCTTTTTCCTACTATTGTTATAAAAATGTTATTGATAAAACATTGATAGTATTTTTATTTATCACTCACTGACACACAGGATCAATGTCAATTTGCTCATGAATTAGACCGTATCAATGGTCTTTCACCTATTCAATCAATAACAATAACAAATTAACATTTTTTACTGCATCAAAAGCTTCACACTTCAACAATTAGCGTAAATTAAAGCTTGTAAATTATTCTGAGGGAAGTTTAGAAAAAATACGCTCAACTGGTTGATTTTAAGACACGTCTAATGAATCTGTTTATCATAATGATTCAATATAAAAAGCATTAGTAATGGATCTTTTGAATTAATGGGACCCCCTTCCCCTATATTTCTTTTTAAGCATCCATCTTGTTACAATTTATCTGTCAACAAATAACTTCTACAATAATCAATATTTAGAATTGCCAATGAGACCCAAAGATAAACGCTTGATAAGGCATTTGCACCCAAAAAATCCTTTCAAAAAAATCCTGGCTTATTTTTAGGACTTGGGGTGATTACTAAATATACATAAGCATTTTAAATGATGAGATTGTTTCTTAATGACTAAATTATATGAAGAGAACAGATATCCTTTTATAATTGAAGGCATATGTGTCAACATTTTTAAGCGTCTTACCACAGAAATAAAAGGTAGGTATTACTTGTACATAAAGTTGATACATTCATAATGGGTCAAACAGAAGGTATTTTCCTTTCGCCTATGCAAGCGATAAAGTCGTCAAAATAATACAACGACGCCAAAAGGAATATTCCGCTGGTAACTTTACACCACATTTTCAAAAAGTCGAGACTTTCCATATCTCATAATACATCATAATTCCTGTTATTTTTAGGACTTGGGTGATTATAATATACATAAGCATTTTAAATGATGAGATTGTTTCTTAATGACTAAATTATATGAAGAGAACAGAAATCCTATTATAATTGAAGGCATATTTGTCAACATTTTTAAGCGTCTTAACCACAGAAATAAGACTGTAATGACTTACATAAAGTTGATACATTCATAATGGGTCAAACAGAAGGGTATTTTTCCGTTTCGCCTATGCAAGCGATAAAGTCGTCAAAAATAATACAACCGACGCCAAAAGGAATATTCCCGCTGGTAACCTTTTACCACCACATTTCAAAACAAGTCGCAGACTTTTCTTATCAGTAACTTCTTTTTCATAATACATCAAAAATAGATGAAAAGCCAACGAGAACTGACATTTATATCATTCTTTGAGTGTATATTGTATGTTGTCGCCAATAAAGCCTGTTTGGCTATATTTGCACCAGCGAAATGGAATACATAAAATATATCAGTAGTCTATGGCGAAGGGTATTATATTATATATATGAAGTTTCTCTTTAGGTGAGGAATCCCGCGGGTGGAAAACTGACTAAACCTCATGCCTGTTGGTCAGAGGAAACAAGTGTGTTTTCAGTGGATATCACAGCATGTGGGTGTGCCTGGAAACGAGGCAGCTTTTGAGCTGGCCGGTAAGGGTTGGGATCTCCCTAGCTCCAGTTCTTCTGCCTTGAGCCATTCCGGAATTCATTCCCTCCTCATAGCTAAAATGAATTTGACTTGGCGAAACCCTCCCGCTCACCACTGATACGCAGCTAAGAGAGAGAGAGAGAGAGAGAGTCCTGGTCTTTCTCTACAGTGCAGGAGATCCAGGGCTATTCAGATAGCCTTGGCGCGCTTTAGAAGCGGTCACTTGCGCGGTATGACCTTCGAGTAGGGGGCAAAGTCTTTCTTTACCTGTCCCTGCTCTCTCATTGCTTCTCCTGCTCATCTTCTGGACTGCTGGGGCATTTCCTTGGGACAGTTGTTTAAAGATTAAGACCTGGTTTGTGACATTCTTATGCGGAAAGGTCAAATGGACTTGGTGTAGGCTTTCCTGTAAGGGGTATTTGAAACAACAACAAGATATCAGTCGAGACCCAACGAATTTTAATTGGCAGCTGTCAACTGATTGAGGATTGCATTGCGATTGAATTTGAACAGCCATATTAATTAAAAAAAATTGCTTCGGCGGAAAATTCTTTCTGGGGACCTGTAAGAATGCATTAAGCAATTTATTTCGTTAAGTAGAGATTCAATAAGAACGGGGTTTGCCAAAATATATTCCCAGGATGGATTGAGGATGCGTTATAGACTAAAATTCTCTTTTTGAACTGTTACAGAATATAAATTTGGCAGGCATGTTTCTTTTGTTCAGTAGAGATCCGCTGAGGAGGGTTTTGTCAAAATCAATACAAAGCGGGGGGGGGGAGGTTTGTTCTCGTTTTTGAACTATTAGACTTGCAGACGTAAAATTCGTTAGGTATGATTCTTTGGATGAATCGCTTGCCATTGAGAAACCGTGATTTATGTTAGTTTGAGTGCTATTTAAACTCTAGCGAAGTGAGTGTAGGAGTTAGTCGTTAGGATGCTATTAAAGTTAGATTTGCAAAGTTACTATCTGAAGTTCATGGAATTCTTGAAGAGAATCTTTAGCCCGGGATATCTTGTTATACAGACGAGACCCGTCTAGTACAGTTACATCGGATCGCAAGCAGATAAGTGACATAATTATTTATCTTAGAAAATTTAGAATAGTGATTAAATTGACTACTACTACAATTTATGACATTTCTTGATAGTGAATTGAAAGAATAATAAATATATATTTTTAATAGAAATGGCTTATTATTTGGTGCCCTAAATTTTACTAGCGACCGCAGGGTCGCGACATATCTACAGACTTTAAATTTGATAAACATATTTCGATATTGATCAGAGATACACTAAGAGTGGGTTTTACCGTAAAAGGTGATAGTTAGATATTTGTTTTAAGTAATATTTACACATTGACTGACTGATGAACCTAGGAAATATCGGGTTATTTAGTTTTATTCATTTACTTTATTTCACTATTTTATTAATGGTTCTTCCCTTACAGTGTAACCAAAATCTTCCTTAAAATTATTCAGAATAGTAAATAAATTTAGACATCATTAAAATTTTTTGTATATTTCTACTCGATTGTTATATTTTTATTTCACTCGGCCAAAAATACGTATACCGCTATAGTTAATGACATTCCGCAAGCAAAATGTCATTACAGCAACTAAGATATTTCTCCTTTGCAATTTATTAGGTAGTATAGGTTAGTAAATATTACTTTTATTATAAATTCTGTAATATACTTATTTGAGCTCACACAATTGAGCATAATTTTAATAATGTTATATCAAATAACTATATTTTTGTATGACTGTATATAGAACTCAATAGTGGTGGGATAAACTAAATAAACAAGCTCGAGTGATAATTTCTGAAAGAAAGCTAAATATACTCATTTTTAGCTTATTTGAATGGAAAAGCTGTTCAAAAACTGTTTCAATAAATAAAAATAAAAACATTCCAAATTCGTCACAAAAGAGAAGAAAAAATATAAACTGAAAACAATCGATTTAATTTTGGACCAGAAGTAATTATCCACTCAACTCGGTTACCTCATTTGCACTCAAAATCCTTTTAAAGCCAAAGATGATTGAAATTTCTTGAAGAAATCTGCGTTCTAATTACACAACGCACATTCGAAACCAAATAAGAAAGAAAGGAGCTGTTAGAAAAAGAAGTTACTTTTGCATATTCTAGAAAAGGCAGTTATTTAAATTGTAAAAATACCATGGGAAGGAGGTATCTGTTCCACTTGAAAGGGTTTACAAATTTTGAATAACAGAGTAGTAACTGAGACATGGTAAAGGCGGATCAGAAGATGAAGTATTCTAAGAAAACTTTATTTACAAAAGGGAATAAACGTTGAATAAGCCGATTCAGTACCGCATATTTAGAGTATAGTATATATTGAATTACAGAGTATATGTAATTGGGGCCATGTATTTTTTTCTTATTGGTTTGCTTATAAAATCGATTTTATTTAGTATGCATTGATTCCCAAGTTGTTATTTTCAAAAAATAATTGTACTCTAAAGTATAAATATAGCGCTCGTACTGTTTTAGAGTACAATGTTAATAAACAATCAACAAATCAATCTAAAATGTAATTATGTAAATGGTTGTATATCTTCATTTGTGTAACTTATATTTAATTTGATAGAATGCTGAAAAAATAACATTGTGAAATAATTTTACCGTGTTAACTGAAATATTAATAAGAACAGTTCAGAACTAATACAAATGACTTAGATGTAATAATATTGAAACGTAATTAAAAAGGTATTTTACACATATTACACATTGTGTATTGGTAAGAGGCAGTAGCGTTTACGTGATGAAAGCTCATTTTGCGGGAGAGAGGAGATACTGCTTTCATATCTTAAGAAATTTTTTACTTAAAAAAATTATAAGCAAAAAAGAAAAAAAAATATCAGTACATTAAAATATTTTTCGATAATAGTTTTGTTATGAAATTTTATTTTATCATTCAATGATTTGACATTTGTCCACTAAAGTGTACTGCATTTGCCCCTTTTCAATTATAAACTTGCGTTTTGTTATTAATGAGGATATCTCGGTTAATTAAAATTTATGTAATCTAAAAAAGTATTTTATTTTTATTTTTCGAGTCAATTTTAAGGTTGGAAGGCAAATGAACATGCAACATTTTTAAACAATTAGGTTAGACACATCTATTTATCTTATCTTTGTGGAAAAAGATAATTTTTCCTAATTATAAGGACATTCAAACAATTTCCTTCCGTCAGCTTTTTAATTTAAACAATGCTGATATTTCTGCACTAGGAAGGTACTGACACCATTCAAATTTCTATACTGCCACTCACTCTTAAGAAATTGCTAAAATTAAGAAAACAATTTATATTAAAATGCGGACCAATGATATCCCTATTAAAATCAATTTTATTCTTATCTTCAATAATAAGCAACGAATCAGATTAAGAACTTGCTTTTTCTTTGATTATTATTCCTCAAATCAATGCTACCTTCTGTCCCAATTTAGAGTTAAGAATTTAATTTTCTAAGATAATGAAAAGCACTTTCCATTTCGAAGTGAACGATACCTGTCCCCTCAGGCGGGAAAAATATTTCCGAATTTCTCATAAAATCACTTTTTTTACTCTTTACACCCCGAGGCCCATAAGTCCCACAGCCGAACACCCTCCTCCTGTCATCCATCCCCTAGGAAGTGTCTGCCAGTTCATCATTAACTGTTAAGCCTTTACGGTAATCACCAACGTCCTTGTTTGCTGTTGTAGTTTCTGGAGCATGACTGAGAAGGTGAAAAAGAAGTGTTTCGGTGTTCCGCTTGCTTGGTTCTGAAAACGACAGCGAAATGCCACAGCTTAGGAAACTTATCAACTTGAGGAGTTGCCTCCTGGCCGGAAGCTTTGATTGTATCGAGCGGTGTGATGCTAGCGAGCGTGCCATCTGTGTTAACGACACTCACTGCTGATATCTATCAATCTGTGAGTAGGTTGGTAATGAGTCAGATAAACAAACAGATCGTTACGGGAGTCAGAAATGTTGAAGTTGTGTCATTTCCCCAGTCCTTAAAGATTTTTATTTTTAAGAAGTGGAATACAAAGAATGTGATCCCAAGCGTTTATTTTCCGTTTATCATACCGTAGTATTGTTCTTTTTGTTCAGAATGACTTACATTACCATTCTCAGTCGCACAATACTGATAACAATTAATTTTCACATGAATAACCATTTTTATAAATTTTCCAATAAGTGTATGCTTAATATAAAATCAAATGGGCTCAATTCATGACTGTCACATCATAGAGACAAAGCACGTGTTTTTTAATTAATTTAAAACAGACATTAAACTAATTGTGCTTGTTGTTCTGTTTGCAAAACTTAGTTAAAATTTCAAATTTCATAATTGGGTAAAAATATTTAAATGTTAAAAAATTTTTTTTTCAAACAAAAGGATTTTAAAATTAAACAAATTTTATTTTATGCTTGTATTTTTAAATTGAATATAATTTGTACTCCGATGTCCGTTATTATTGGTAATAAATATGTACTTTTTAAGGTATGCGACAACTTTTTTAAAAAAAAAATGAAGATATGGGATTTTCTGTGGTTTTTAAAATTTGCTTAGTACATTTAATAAAAAAACATGCTAAAATTAAGAAGATAAAAAGAAATTATTATTACTAAAATGGAAAAAATGGGTAAAAATTTACAAAAATAGCATAGGCTCGGCTTATTCTGTACCAAAAGTTTATGAACAAATTTTCAATTCTTCAATTCTGATGTGTTACTGTGTTATTCAGTTTTGAAATGACCTTCAGGATAAGAGACATTTTAAATTTAAAAAAAAACTAGAACACTTTATCTTAGTTATTATATGAAATTGCTTAAAAAAATAATGATTATATTAACAAGAGGGATTGTAAATTTTGTAATAAAATAGTGATTAATAAATCTGAAGGTAAAAACACTTCTACTATTATTCAAAATATACACACAAAATTGTAGTTAATTATTTTCAAAACATGTTGAGCAATGGGGAAACATGATTGCTTTTATCGTGTGACAATGACGTCACATGAGATTTTAAACAGATTGGCTAGAAACACGCAGTTGTCATTATCATGTGACAATGACGTCACGAATTTAGCCCATTAAAATATCAACCAAAAGGTGTATATTTAGTCACAAATGTATGCGAAATGTATACAGTAATACTCCGAACTTGCGCGATTGGTGGGAGAGAGATAACCGCGCAAGTCGAATTCGCATAAGTCGGAGTATAGTTTCGCATATAAATATGTATAAAATATTTTTAGTTCGGGCTGGAAACGAAAGAAAATAACAATTTAGAAAAACTTTTTGTAAATAAATCTTAGATCATTTTGGTCTGAGATTTTGTATTTTGTGATATTTTGAGAGAAGTAGAAGGTTTCATAAAATCTAACAAAAAATAGTCTGCCAGTTTAAAGATTTTTTTTTCCGGCAAAATTTTCTCGTAGCATGCAAATAATTTTTTTTATTCTTGTTTTGTTGAAAAAAATACGTTCATCGTTGGAGTCTATATTTTCTAAAATTTGTATAACCCTTTTACAGTTAAACTGAGGCCTTCTGTCAAATTCCAAACAGTCATTCGATCTTCTGATTGAACTGGGGCTACAGACTTAACGTTTTCATGTCTTACTTTTGCTCATGCATTTCTATGAGCTCATCAATTGTCAGATCCTGATTGCGGGATCCAGCAATTTTTGATTATATAAGTCCGAATATATACATTAGCTAAACAGAAAGCGAGGAGTGAGTAATAGAAGACGAATCGACGAGATTTGGAAATCACGTAACTCTGAGTTCGCAGAAGTCGGGGAAGCGTAAGTCGAGGAATTACTGTATTTGAATACGATTAATGTAACATTTTTATAAGATCTCACGACGATTTCTCGGCTTCACAAAATGCCTCGCAAATTGTTTGTGAACGACAATTTTACCCCCAATCATGCTGGTTTTCAAAGTGTGATGGTAATATATTACAATAATTGTGATAGAGTTTACTGTGGATACTGCGTTATGTACTTTTCTTTTATATTACTGATTTAGCTTAATGTTTTTCATTTAGGTTTCAATTCATTGATTGGTTTTCTTTTCTTACATCAAAATTATTTAAGGTTGAATGTTTTACTTTTTATTTTAACCAATAAAAAATAATAAAGCTCGTTATAAATTCTAAGATTAGCATATGGGCATTTAAAACTGGAATAGAAGGCCTTTTAAATCCTATCATACGGATGCTTCTGGAAATAACTGGAGAAATTTATTAATATTACGATAAATGATGTAAGCGGATTTTTCAAGAAAGAGCTAGAAGGCAGCCGCGTACCTTAAGGAAAATGTATTATTGAAAAACAATCAATAAATTTTAAAAAATCAGAAAGAATGCAAATAACCCTATTTTAACCATAAACTCAATAATTAAAAATGAATAAATTTAAAATATTTGATTTAAAAAGTTGATTTTCTATCGGAATCACTTTAGTAAAAACAAAGAAAAAGAATTATGTGCAATAAATCGAATCTGCTAGAAGTATCACCGCAGGCATTGAACTCAGCAAACATATCTCCAAATATTCCATTTTCAGATCCAGATTTCAAAGTTCCTTCTAAATAGTCTTAGCAGAGAATAAAGCTTTTAGTTTCGAAAGACAAACGTTTTTGCAAATCTTTTCCTAACTCTGTACAACAAGAAAACGCTTTAAGCTTCCAGTTTCGATGCAGAACACAGAGCATTCTATCTTGCCTTCTTTTTCCTAAAAAGATTCTGGAAAAGTGAGAGTGAAAAGGCGATGAAAATAAAGAGGATTTCTTGAATCCTTCAGGTTATATAAAATAAGATAAAAACATTCTGTATTGTCCTGAGACTCACCACACTATTGAGATGGAAGCCTAGTTTTCAATAAGGAGCAGTATATTTGTTTTAAAAAACGTATATATATTGAGTGATTTTTTTTTGTTTATACAAAAAAGAAAGAATGGTACTGAAAATTATTATGGGAAAATTGTATCGTTCTGAAAAATAGAAATAAGTGGATATTTAGGATATACAGGTGCTATTTATTCGCTTTTATGTATGTGTGTGAGGTCACAGGATTTCACTAGAAGTGAAGTTAATAAAAAATAGCTAGAATTTGAGTTCTACTGATGTTCAGATTTCTCTCTCGTAGGGTGTTTATTATATCGAAAATATTTGGTCTGGTTTCTTTTTAAGAATGACTCTCGTTTGTCTTAACTTAGGGCTATCTTCGCTTAATGTTAAAGAATAGGACTTGAGTTTGGAATATTTTTAAAGATATGCAATAACTGATACATTAATATTCTACTCTGGCTTCGCTATCATATAGAGAGTAGTCTATTTTTTTTCATACTCCTCATTTTTATCTGAAAAAAGGAGGGCACGACTAAGGAAATTCATTTTGTGACATGACTTGGTGTAATAGTAGTATTCCTTATAGGGTGTTCAAGTCTGAATATATCAGCGCCGAATGGCCAGTCAATTCTGAGAAAATAGCCTTCGAAATTCATGTTTAGCTTTTATAGAATTAAGTTTTAAGTACACCTCCAGCGACGCAATGACGTAGTTGGTAGTGCACCTGCTTTCTGCGCGGGTGGCTAGGGTTCGAATAGCGTAATCAACTGTCTTTTTCGAATTCATTTGATTATTTTTAAAAATATTAAATAAATTTATTTAAGAAAGTTTTATTAAATATTAAATGATATTTTATGTAATTATTTTGTATTTTATAAAGTAAAATAATTACTGTAGTTATATAAATATTTATATTATATTTTATATAAATTTATTTTATATTAATAAATAATATTTATATTATATTTTATAAATTTATTTTTATAATAATAAATAATATTTATAATACAAAATATTATAAATAAAATATTATTTATTATATCAAATAATCTACGAAATATGATATTATTATTATTAAATTAACTATTTTAAAATTAATATAATAAAAATAATGTATTACTCTTTTTGTATGTTATTAATTTAATTATATTTTATAAAATATGTATTATATAAAATATTTAATAAACGTTTCTCAAATAAATTTATTCAATTTTAAAAAATAATTAAATGATTTGGGAAAAAAAGTTCAATGCTTGATTCGAACCCTATCCACCCAGGTTGAAGGCAGGTGCACTACCAACTGTGCCACTGAGGCGCTGGAGATAATTAAAACTTAATTATATAAAAGATAAGCATGCATTTCGAAAGCTATTTTCTCCAAATTCTCTATCCATTCGGAGCTAATGCACTGAGGGTTGAACGCTCTAAGGGAGTACTATTATTACACCAAGTTTCATCCCCAAATGAATTTCCTTAGTCGTGCCCTTCCCTTGTGTGATCCTTTTTTTTTGGTATAAAACGTGTTTTATACATTTTTTTCTCTCCAAAATTAATTCTAAATATGACATCCCTTTATGTATTAAAATAGAAAAAAAATGATGCAATATTTTGAAATTTAAAAATGCTGTATTATAAACATCTGTATGGATTACAAGGTTGTGAATTTTCATGAAAACTGAGACGTTTTCCTGTCTGAAAAGTGCTTAATAAACAATTATAATTGAAGATATAATTATAATTGAAATAATTTTTAAAACTGATCTCTCTTATTTATCACTTTAGAGAATAGACCATGTATCCTTTTTATTCCGCGGTTTAAATAGTTTTTAAAATGCAATTTTGAAATTTTGTAACTCTAAAAAAATATTTATTTTTTAAGTCTAAAAGGCAACGGGATTTTAAAAACTATATGTTGCATTCTACCTATAAACTATTTAAACTAAATTGAATCTGTATAAACGGATATACACTCATGTCCATAAATTAAGGATAATGAAGTTCAGGCAAAGAAAGAGACAGAAGCAAAACAAATTTGACTTATTTCTAAAGTCTATTTATTAAACAAAAGGTAAAGAGCAAAAAAGATGCTATGTGTTTGACATAATTAATAAAAATTGCGATTTTTACACCCTGGAACAAATTTCAAAACAGAACCTATTTACAAAAAACAGTATAACATGGTTAGTATGATGGTTAATACGGAGTATGTTTCCCGGACGATGCAATACAGGCCTTACAACGCCTACGCATGCTGAGTATCAAATTATCAATCTGATCTTGGGGAATATTACACCACTCATCAAGCAATGCCCTCCGAAGTTCCGGTAGACAGGTGGGAGGGGGTTGACGGGCTGCAATTCGTCGACCAAGCATATCCCACACATGCTCTATTGGATTCAAGTCCGGTGAGTATGCTGGCCAATCCATACGGGTGATATCCTCCGATTGAAGGCTTCCTACAATTTGCACGTGAGGACGGGCGTTGTCATCCATAAACAGAAATTCAGCACCCATGGCCCCCGAAACAAACGTACATGTTGTTCCAGAATGACATCCCGATAGATGTGGCCTGTCATCGTTACACTCTGAACATGCAGGTCAGTTCTGGAACCAAGAATAATTCCTCCCCAAACGAGCCATCCTGCATCACCGTAACGGTGTCGTTCAATGGTGTTCTCTTGGTTGTAACGGGTACCTGGCTCTCTCCATATAAAAAAGTCTGGCGAGAATCAGACTGCAAACTAAACCTGGACTCGTCGGAAAACATCACACAAGACCACTGTTGCGGTGTCCACAATGCATGCTCTCTACTCCAGGTTAATCGCAGGCGACAGTGAGTTGCGGTAAGGGGAACACATCTTACAAGTATACGAGCATATAGACCAATGCGCCCTAAGCGTCTGTACACGGTCTGCCTTGAAACTGTCGTACCGGTAGCTGAAGAGAGCTGACGAGACAGGTCTGATGCTGTGCTCCGTCTGTTTCTTTTGGCAGTAACTACCAAATACCGGTCCTCATTCGGCGTTGTAACTCGGGGGCGACCTGTGCTGTAACATCTACTCACATTACCATCATCTTGGAATCGTTGCCAAAGCCTGGAGATGACACTCTGTGCGATTCCAAGTTCCTCGGATACTTCCAGCTGGGTACGTCCACATTCCAGTCGTCCGATAATTCTACCACGTAAAAAATCATCCAAATGCTTCCTTTGTGCCATAACTATGCGTTTTTTGCGCTGAAAGGCTTTTAAAGCGCTTGTGAACAATTTTACTTCTTTGCCACCATTCCTTATATACCCTCTCTTACACTCTCGTCATTGTGACGTACTATCCGCGCCATCTGGTGGTTTCCTGTAATTTGCATATTCTTCTTCAAGATGTGTGTGATAATTCTACAGGTGAAATTTTTATTTTAGAGTTCAATTTCTGTGTGATTCTGAATTATCCTAATTTATGGATATGAGTGTATATCGGATTTGTATACAAGTACGTAATGAACTTCATATTTCATAAATAAAATAAAACGTAATTGTCTAGGATGACGCGGAAATATTAAGTATTAAAAATATAGCAATAACATTTAAAAGTTTAGAGATATAAAAAAATTGGTGAAACAATCGCAGATAAATAAATTTTAACTCAATGTTAGGCTCTGAGAATAATCAAATCAATGCTGCAGAGTTATAAATATAATATTGTTTCCTGGAATGAGATATTATATATAATTGATTCGAATTTTTCAGTGTAATTTTAAAAATCTTTTTTCGAGCCCAATGTAAGCCTAGAAAAAAACTTTGATAATGTAATACTTGACGAATTGACAAAAAAAAAAGGGAAACATCACTGATCTGGAAACAATTTCCTGAACATGAGACAGCTACTGGAAAGTTTAATAATTTCTAATCACGCAAAAATGCCATTAGCGTGTTGTAACATCTATATAAATGATCTCACCCAATTACAGCAGACAGTAAAAAAAAGTTAGAATTTGTTTAGTTTAGATAATAAAATATCAAATAAATGAAATGTTTACAGCATGACGATACTTTCACACAGCATTAATATACACCATAAAAAGATAAAACTTTTCTACATATTATCATGAATATTTCTACTTTTTAAAAATTTCCAATGGCGGGAACAAAAAATATATTGACAAATAAAGGTAAAAAGTAGAGAGAGAAAAATATAAAATAACAGGAAACAAGTAATATAAAATTTTTTTTAACTCAATTCCTACTTTGAATGGATGAATAGAAAGTATTTCATAAACGACTGAAAATTTGAACAAGACATAATATATATATATATATGTACACAGTAGAACGTCATTTATCCGAATCAATTGAGACCGGACACCGTTCGGATATGCGATTGTTCGGATAACCGAAATCCGGATGTGATCCATGCAATATATGAAACCGGACCCTATACGAATATTGAAAATCATCACATGCGGGAAACGTGCTTGAAGAAAAAGCAAAGTAGGTTCAAAATGTCGCAATTTTACCTTTATTTGTGAAAACTAATCACTTATTTTTCGCTGTACCAATATACCATTGTACAGCTTCGTTTTTTTGCTGAAAGGTCTCTAATTCTCTTGAGCAGCAGCAGTAGGTGAGTAGGACAGCACCCTGAGTGTTGTTCGTACCACTCCATAGCGGTCTCTAACGCAGAAAACACGTCCGCATTTGATGGACCCTTGCTATTTTCGTTGTTGTTGTTGTTGTACTCGTCATCCATTTCATCGTCGACAGGGTCGGATTCTTGCACGGAAGTCACAATCTTGTCATCATTTAGCACCTGAAATCCACATTCTTCTTCGTTTGTTACCCTCATGGTTTTCCTTTTTTTCCCCGCACCATGTTCAGAGTCAAGTTTTGACACAAAATTTAAAATGGTTTCTCGGCTTTTTTATGTCAAAAATTGTTGCCTTTCCAACATTATAAAACTGTGCTAGAGACGCTCCACTTTCTCCCTTCGCGAGACAATTCAATATTTCAAGTTTTGTCTCTATGTTCAAGACGTTGCGCTTCCGTTTTAAATTCGAAGCCATAGCAGTTCACAACTCAACAAAAGAGAACGTATAAACTCACACTTGGAAACAAACTGACCTAATATTCCGCGCAGATGTTTACCAAATCACACACAACTGAAATTCTCCAAATATCCCTCACCTTGGATTTTCCTGTCACTTTTGGTCTCACGCGAAATAACTGTTCGAAAACGTATCCAGACTTTGGTTCGTATATTTGACGCTCCGGATAATAAACGTTCGGATAAACGACGTTCTATGTATATATATAAATTGAAAATTGATCTAACAACTGACTTTGCATTGTGAAAAGGTACTTCATCATTAGCGGTGTGAATAATCGCTGCACCTTTTTTTAGCCAACAAGTCAGCTTTTTCATTTTCCTCTACCCCGCAGTGGGTTGGGATCCACTGAAGGTAAATAGTTTTATTTTTGTCAGATAGCGACAGCAAGTGATATTGGAAATCCCGAATGACTACCAAATATGGGGCTCTAGTAGAGTTAAATGCTTACAAGGCGGCCTTCGAGTCTGATAAAAAGACTACTCTTGAAAAGTGCTCCAAGTGACATAGAAGTTGAGATAGTGCAATTCATATGGCCTCAATCTCACCATCAAAAAGTGACCTAAATCGTCCCACTGGAGAAAAAAAAAAAAAAGAGACTGCAGTAGATACCCACTCCAGAATTTAGGCAGCCTTCCATCTGAGAGGCATCGGTATGCACCCGGAGCCAATAATTTTCAGGGTAAAGGGTATTGATAGTCTTGTAAGCAAAGAATCTCAAGACCAAGTTATTTGTATTACATTTGGAAATAGGACGAATAAGTTCTGTAACGATATAAAATCCCCTGTCCGCGCATGACTTAAGAGACTGTAAAAGATGTCCAGGAACAAAATTAATGTCAAAACGTTCTTTAAGCTCAAACACTCTCCGCAAGAAACCGAATTGTGTTGTTTACAAGATACGGAGTCACAGTTCCATAGAGAAAGTTACCAGGACTTCTTATGCTTTTCCCCAAAGGATAAGGGTACTCTCCTCAATAATTGATCTAATAGGTCTATTTCCTGTACAGATCAACGTAGCATCGATAGGAGTTGTTTTCACTCCACCTGTAATAAGTTGAAGTGCCTGATTTTGTACTCTTTCGAGTAGGTTGCAGATTTCTTGTATTTAACCCGAATATTTAAATTCGATTGGGTAATAATCCTATACAATGTACACTTCCTTTGAATATTTTCACTGCACCTGTGTAAAGTCTAGTAAACTCCATTGCACTTTTTCCAGAAATACAGTGGATATACTCGTATATACTGGAAATATGGGTTTGAATTAAATAATAGAACTGATTGTCTAGGGACAAAACAGCCCTTTTTATTTATATTATCTGAATACCTCTAGTAATCATTAGCTAGACATACTTAGTCCAAGTACCAAACATATGAAATTTTAATATGAGTGAAATTATATTTAGTCTATGCAAATATCTTAAGAAGATGCTAAAAAAATGTGGTGTTAATGTTACACTGGAACATAACACGAAGGCAAAAAGGGATGACTTTGTAGTTTTGTATTAACTCAAGTGATGTGTGTGCCATTTGAACTTGTGTATCTCACTCCTCATATTTCCACCCTACATCTTGTAAGGACTTTGATAACTAATTTCCTTTTCAGTTACTATTTTCCAAATCGAAAGGTCTTTATTGGAATCAGGACTCAAACACCTAGCTCAATTTGATTATCACCGGACACGAAGTTAGCTTTGAAAGTGAAAAAATATGAAATGTCCAACTCCCTCTCCCAATCGAGAATTCGATGTACATAGAAGCATTCAAACAAAGGTTGGTTGTAATTACTGTAGTAAAGGCAAAACTTTATATAGACAGCATTAAATTTCTTGCATTGACACGATTCAAATGAAGGATAAATCAAAATATTTCAGTTGTCTACAATAAGTTTAGAAAAATGCCAAAATATATTTTTGATGCCAAAAAAAATTATTTTTTTCCAATTGAAATTTCATATATCATTGAACATCATGTAGTTGTTAACTGTGGGAATCTAACAAACTCTCTCTCTGTAGCAAGTACAGTATTTGAGATATAGAGCGTTAAATATAAATTAAATGCAATTCGAAAAAGTCAATAAAACGAATACAAATGACATTATGGGATTAATATTTTTAACTTTGAGATTAAATGATAAATAATGGCAGTGAAATGTATATCAAGCAGAAATATGCAATCTTAAGTACGCATTACTTTTCTAAGTATGTACATTGCGATTTAAAACTGAATGCATCTCGAAATATTATCTTTCCAAAACTTTCTATGTTAGTACATTTTTATATGACGATGATAATTTATTTTTAATAACTCTTCATTCTTTACTTAAGTGTAACAATGACAGAAGGAAAATTAACTCTACCTGACCGAGTTTTATTTAAGAATATGAGAAGGAATCGATTTTTCTGACGAAAACAATCCTCTTCAAAAAGATGCCTAAATGCTTTTCCGATTGGTTGTAAAAAGAAACTGTCGGCATCTAATCAGCATATCTGAAGACATGAGCAAATAAAGAATCAAATAACTTCATCCAAATCCTGACTGAAGCGACTTCTGCTTCAGATGTTGCGGAAGCAGCGGTAAGGGTTTCTCTAACACAGTCTTAGCGAAATTATTTTTTACAGCACAACTTCCGAAAACTGTTTATCGAAGTTGAATTATTTTTCTAGGTTTATGCAGCAAATGATAGCCCTGCTTTTCTCTACAGTTAATTAATTACGAATAAAAGATGATTTAGGAGGTTAATTCGCCAGGATTGCGCTTTGCTTTCCTCCGAATTCAATATTTATGAAATTCCCCCGCTGTAAGATCCCATCACTAATTTCTTAATATATCAAACAATTCTTAAATACAATTTTAAGGAAAATTAAATGACGCTAGTTATGGAAAAGATTTCAAAAACTTGATCATTTGTTTTCTTTGTTTTAAAAAAAATATGTACAAATGATGAATAAAGAATTTCAAATACACTCATGTCCATAAATTAAAGATAATTCAGAATCACACAGAAAGTGAACACTAAAATAAAAATTTCACCTGTAGAATTATCATACACATCTTGAAGAAGAATATGCAAATTACAGGAAACCACCAGATGGCGCGGATAGTACGTCACAATGACGACAGTGTAAAAGAGGGGTATATAAGTAAAGAAGTAAATTTGTTCACAAGCGCTTTAAAAGCCTTTCTGTGCACTAACCGTCTAGTTGTGGCACAAAGGAAGCATTTGAATGATTTTTTACGTGGTAGAATTATCGGACGACTGGAATGTGGACGTACCCAGCTGGAAGTATCCGAGGAACTTGGAACCGCACAGAGTGTCATCTCCAGGCTTTGGAAACGATTCCAAGATGATGGTAATGTGAGTAGATGTTACAGCACAGGTCGCCCCCGAGTTACAACGCCGAATGAGGACCGGTATTTGGCAGTTACTGCCAAAAGAAACAGACGGAACACAGCAGCAGGCCTGTCTCGTCAGCTCTCTTCAGCTACCGGTACGACAGTTTCAAGGCAGACCGTGTACAGACGCTTAGGGCGCATTGGTCTATATGCTCGTAGGCCTGTCAGATGTGTTCCCCTTACCGCAACTCACTGTCGCCTGCGATTAACCTGGAGTAGAGAGCATGCATTGTGGACACTGCAACAGTGGTCTTGTGTGATGTTTTCCGACGAGTCCAGGTTTAGTTTGCAGTCTGATTCTCGCCGGACTTTCATATGGAGAGCGCCAGGTACCCGTTACCACCAAGAGAACACCATTAAACGACACCGTTACGGTGGTGCAGGATGGCTCGTTTGGGGAGGAATTATTCTTGGTTCCAGAACTGACCTGCATGTTCAGAGTGTAACGATGACAGGCCACATCTATCGGGATGTCATTCTGGAACAACATGTATGTTTGTTTCGGGGCGCCATGGGTGCTGAATTTCTGTTTAGGGATGACTACGCCCGTCCTCACCGTGCAAACATTGTAGACGAATGCCTTCAATCGGAGGATATCACCCGTATGGATTGGCCAGCATACCTGCGGACTTGAATTCAAGAGAGCATGTGTGGGATATGCTTGGCCGACGAATTGCAGTCCGTCAACCCCCTCCCACCTGTCTACCGGAACTTCGGAGGGCATTGCTTGATGAGTGGTGTAATATTCCCCAAGATCAGATTGATAATTTGATACTCAGCATGCATAGGCTTTGTATGACCTGTATTGCATCGTCCGGGAGACATACTCCGTATTAACCATCATACTAACCATGTTATACAGTTTTTTGTAAATAGTTTCTATTTTGAAATTTGCTCCAGGGAGTAAAAATCGCAATTTTTATTAATTGTGTCAAACATATAGCATCTTTTTTGCTCTTTACCTTTTGTTTAATAAATAGATTTTACAAATAAGTCAAATTTGTTTTGCTTCTGTCTCTTTCTTTGCCTGAACTTCAATATCCTTAATTTATGGACATGAGTGTAAAACAAAATGATTATACATAAAACACAAAGGAAAAAATAAGGAATAAGACAACCATTCTGATTAGGGAACCAGTGCGTTAAGAGTTAATTTAACGCTCAGGTAGCAAAAGATTGAAAGTTGTGATTTTTCATTTAATAATAATAGATTTTTGTGAAATTTACAAAAATAAATGAGAAAATTACATGAAATTGCTTAGAGAAGATTGCTTTCTTATTGCAATTGGTACAGAAGAAAGCCCTTAATGTTCATTACTACTTTATATAGCAAGTTTTTTTTTGTATCCTTATTTATTATTTCGAAGAAAGAAAAAAAAACTTCCTTTAAATATCCGTTTCCTAAATCACATAATTTATTGCATAATACCGAGCAAAATAAATAATTAAATCATTTGTTATTTTATAAACTCCTTTGTGAGTTATTTTCATTTCCTCGTCTAACTACTGTTATGTTATGCTTTGTTCAAGTGATCCTTAATATTGAACGCCGTGAAACGAATAAGCTTCAGTCTTTTGAGAAATAGTCTCCGAACTTTCATAAGCGATTGAAATATCTTGTTTAAATGGTACGCAAATATTATCTTTACACAAATTTTTAGATCTTAAATTATTCCTTGCTGTATTACGACTATTAACCAAGCAATTTCAAAGCCATGGAACTTTGATGTTTTATTACATCCAAATGAGATTCCATAATTGGAAATTTCATGTTGTTCTTTCCTTTTAAAACAAACTGATTTTACCTCCAAAACTTTTAATATGAGCGTTTAATCGAACAATCGATATTAGATTACTAACTGCAGCATCGATGATCGCGAATTTAAACGGAATCAGAGAATCGATTGCAGGCTTAAGATAATACTTCATATTTTCATGTGTACTTTAAAGAAAGATGAACAAACTGAATGACGAAGTGTAAACACTTTTCTATTTGACCAACTAAAGGAAATGAGTTTATTCATGGAATTTGTAGTGAATATTATTATTTGAAATTCAATGATAATATGTGATATTTATCATAAAGAACAGAGATTCTGTGAACAATTTTGCTGCCCGCAAATAGTTTTGCTTGCTTTACAGAAAACAAATATTTATTCAAGTGTGCATGGAAGGCTTTATAATCCGTTTTAAATAAGCTTATGTTGATAAAAGAGTGATAAAATCTCATTTAGGGAGATCCGTTTAGGCAGACTTAAGCAGAAATTGATTTTAATCCGTTTTCAACAAGCGTATTATAATATCGTTATTGATTAAGCCCATAAGCTTAAAATTGTTCATAACCGAATCGAATAATTTATGATTCTAGTGTTTAATATCGCAAAACAAAACAAATAATATATGAATAATATTTAATATTCTTATTATCTATTTAAAGTTCAAAACTTAATAAGTTTTAAAAAATAATTCTATTTTATTGAACCATTCGTATATTTTTTAAAATTAAAATTATATATATTAAAATTATATTATGTTTATTTGAGTTTCTATGGAAACATTTGTTTCGGGGGAGGGTTAGTTAGATTTATATTTGTAAACATTGTGTAACACTGATAAAATGTGAACTTGACAAAAATGATTTATATTAATTTTAAATAAATAGTAGAAGAGAAATATATTCTCTAAATGTAGTTTTAATTTTGACAAATGTTTTTTTAAAAATGTAACTGGAATTTTTCTTTAATATTGAATTTTTGCCCCAGATTTAACAACAATAACTTTTATCAACACTTGCTTAAGGAGAAAAACATTTTAATAATTTAAATAATAGCTTTAATAAAAAATTTAAATAATAACTTTAAAAAATAACAAATATAAAAATATAATATAATAAGAATTAAAAAGAATAATTTTGATTCGGTAAAATAATTCTATTTAATTCACATTTCAGATTTTTTTTTCTAACTTGAAATTTTAATCATATTTAAATGAATATTTTACTTAAGTAAATGTGATGTTTATATCTATAAATTTTTTACCTAATGTTGTTGAAATGTTGCGAATATAAAATTACAAGTAAAGTTTATTGTTTAAAATATTGATGTCCATAAAATATTCTTATTTAAACTATTAATCCAAATTAAGTTGATAAAACTACTAATATAATTTTTATTTATTAAAACTAACTGAAAACATTTTATATTATTAGTAAATCTAGCTAATAGTTATATTAGTCTAATAGATTCATAAAGTCATAAAATTTACACAATTTAAAAATGAAATTTCTTCATAATTCGTTACATCCAAATTCTTTTCATACTGAAACCATATTGATTAAAGGAAATATGAAATTTTCAAAATATATATAAAAATACACTATCATTTGCATAAGTTGGAGAATATTTTACAGTCCAATAACTATGAAGATGTAACTAGGCATAGTAAATTATTAAAAATTTGTTTCATGCACACATAAATTTTAATTTATAATTAGTAAGATAAGTTCTGGCAGTTCTTTAATGGTTTTATGATGCCGAGAAAAAATATGAGAAGTTAATCTCTTATCTATTTCGTTCCGGGTATTTTTTCCACTTAAGTTTTGGACGAATATTTGTGGATTTCTTAAGAAACCTTGACTTATGTAATATACATTAGGCCAGGGGTGTCTAACCTTTATGGATCAACGTGCCATTTTTTCTAAAGAAGTGTTTAATGAGGTACAGACGTGCCATCAAAAAATTTTTGACTTGTGATTATGGGGGAAAATAATAAAACTAAATACTAAGGACACAAAACTCCTTATTTACTACGAAAAAATACCTTTTGCACTGTATCGTTACAAATGTTTTGGTCATACGTATAATTCAAATTAAAGTAACATTCGTGTGAGTTCTGTTGTTGCAGATTGGATGACAAATAATTGTTTTTACTGTGGTTCACTTTTTTAACAAGATGATTTGTGATTTGCTTCAAAATGCCGTTTTACAGACAGTGTTCTGCATACCACTATTCCCGAGCATAAAACACACGCCACTTTGTCGCCTTTATTAATAATGCCATAGTTCTAGATACACCAAATTTGAAATTCTCTCTTACTCTCTTGCCCTTTTACTCTTTTGCTGAACTAGCCATGTTAAATAATACTTAAAAATCGTAAATATAACACAAATAAATTTTAAAATACAGTCGTGTCAATGAAATTGACTATGCTTGCTTAGACAAACTTTGAATCATAAGCAATTGTAGTCCCCGACGTAACTTAGACAAAAAAAAATAACAAACGAATATGATCCCTGCCGCACCGCAACCGATCACTCGTATTTTTTCGTACTTCAAAGTTAACTTTGTTATTCTGAAAGAAATGAAAACCATTTTGATCGCTGGCGTGCCCAAAATATTGTGCCGCATGCCATGAATGGCATGCGTGTCAATAGTTCGCCATCCCTGCATTAGGCCTTCCCTTTCTTTGAGGCCGTGTATTTAAAAAAATGAATATACTAAATTTTGCTCATGGATAAGTAGCTTCTACTAAACGAAATCTATTCTGTTTTTTAGAACAAAGTTCCATAATGTCAAATAATTCCTTTTGTTTCTATTTCTATTCATACCCAGATTTTGAATTGAATGAATACTTATTGTCATAAAGATAAGTCTAAAAATTATATCAAGAAGAAATCCTGTTTTGTCTACCATTTGTTATGACAAATTTTGTTTCATTAAATCCAATATAATGTTTTCACTTCGATTAATCCACAACACTTTTCCCATGTTGCAAAATTAAAAAAAATCTATTCAAAATAATGAAATTTTTAAAAAAATTACGAATATTTTTTAAAAAAATGATTGATATATCTACAAAACTAAAAAAAAAAAGGAGTATTAGCGATTATAGTTTTATAATATCACTAGAATTATTTTTCCTATTTTTTTCTGATTTTCTAGTGGCGTGAAAATACAATAAACATTTCAGTAATATTTAATTTCTAAATTTCCTAATCTCAAATTTGTTCAATAATTTTATTTTAAATAAATTGTTTTCTGATTATTTTTGAAATTATTAGAAATAAAATTATTCACGAATATATGAACAGTAAGATAAAATTGTTAAAATTATTTTCTTATTGAAAGATTTATTTTTAATGTAAATAAAGCGTTTATGCAAGGATTTACTAATATGTTTTGAAAGAAAACATTATGTTTTATAGTTGTTATGAGATTAAAATATTAGTTATCGAAATAATTTATCAGTAAAAGTTTTTATTAGATAATACGAAGACTATTATGATTTCTCTCTCAAGTGTAAATTATATAAAATTGTTAAGTTAACACCATTATTTTCTTTCAGACAAAAACATTTTTTATAATAAATTTTGTTATTTATAATAATTATTCTTCCTAAACATTAGTTTCTACTTTACATTCAGCATTTTATGCAACTCATTTTCTGAAAAAAAATCACTTAATATTTAGTTTTAAAGAGCAAAAATTTTTCCCATTAAATAGTTTTTAAATTAAATAACTCAGTGTATACATTTTCTTGTTTCTAATCAATTAAACTAGTTTATATAATACTTGAAATGTTGCTTTTAAAAATTCTAGGTTTTGAAACTAATTTAAAATATATTCTGTTATTCATCGAAATCTTTACGTGAAAATAATTGAAAAGAGTATCAAAACCAAATTAGACTTTTCATTATATAATTTCTTCCTATTTTTTTTATAATTATTGTACTGGTAATCAAAAATTCCTTACTAAAACACGAAGCTGATTTTTTAGACTTTTTTAAAGTTGATTTTTAGCGTTTGATTTAAAAGTTAACTAACACCTTTATAACGTGTATAAGAAATTTCATTTTCTTGATTAATCTCATAACTAGAATTCCTTGTTTGAATAAGTTGAATTCATGAGATTATGCAGAATAGTTTTAAAACTACACTGAATCAACTTTACAACAATTAAAGAAGAATTTGCTACATACATATATACATACATACATATATATATATATATACAGAGAGAGAGGTTGTGTGTAGAAGAGTTGATATTTGTGGTTTAAGAAACGGGAGATTGTAAAATTTAAAAATAATGTTTATAACATAAACAATAGACTAAAACTACTTGGTTAATATTCAATTATCTTGCTAAATATATTAAATTAATAAATAGTATTAAATGCATTGAAAATACAAATGCAGTAGAGAAATATTATTCTAAATTAAAATTTTATTACAAATAAAAAGTAAATAGATATAAAAAAAACTGAATTTAATTAATAATTATACTGTAAACTCATAATTTCTTAAATTATTTATGATATATACTTAAAAAACTTCATATAGTAATTTTAATGAACTAATTTGATATTATGTGAAATACTGCTGAATTCTCATGGAATATAATTTGTTTGAAATAAGTAGATATTTGTTTGTTATTTTTTTTATCGATATTACATCATTTGGTAAGTTATTTATGTTATATGATATTCAACACAATTTTAGCAACGCGTGAGATTTAGTTTTGTGTATAAAATATATTTTTCAAATTTTTTAAGCCTCAAAAAATTGGCATCGTTGGGATATTTTGATCTTTTTTTCCCTTTAGAAAGTAACACATAACCACCTGTACGAAGTTCCTTCACTCTTAATTAAATGTAAATTTTGCTGGAAATAGCTCGGAGAGAGTTTTTAATAGGTTGGAGTTTAGAAAAATCGGAGGAGAGTTTGTTAATAAGTTTTAAAAGATTATGACAAAGTTCCACTGAATTCTTTTTTTAAGTTTTAAATTAATTGTTCTAACAAATATTAAACTTTTTAGCAAATGTTGGAGTTCATTGAAAAATTGTGTAAAAAGGTAAAATATTTTTATTTTTAGAATTCTAACCATATTTCAATTAATATGGAAGTTTCTTGTTTGAAAAAAAAATTACTATTTAAACAAAAATACTTAAGCTGTTAACATTCTATTTATTTATAACAATTTCCTAAATAATTAGGAAATATACTTTTTCATTAACATGACCTGAAAAAAGTTACAAAAAATACGAATTTGGACAAATTAGCCTGCATTAGAATTTTGAATAAATATTCCAGAAGAAAAAAAATTATAAAGTTTTTTATTTTCGTATTTTATTTTTACAAGAGTAATATAGTTTCTATTAAAATTAAGGAAAATAAATCATTTTTATACTGAATTAATATGTTTATTTCAGAATTTTATCTATTCAAGAAGTTATGAGCGCACTTTTATTATTACCTTTAAAAAATAACTGAATTTATCGTTTTATTCAACTTTTAACAATTGAATAAATCATGAAACTTTCTTCATTATAGTAAATTT
Organism: Trichonephila clavata; assembly: GCA_019973975.1. NCBI lineage: Eukaryota > Metazoa > Arthropoda > Arachnida > Araneae > Nephilidae > Trichonephila > Trichonephila clavata. The sequence continues at coordinate 241,080 of BMAO01035546.1, read as the reverse complement.
ATTTAAGGTATTTTATAACGAAAATAAGATTATAAACCATGTTTTTAAAATATCTTTAAATTGATCAAAAAAACCCCTAAGTGTAAGTTTAAACACAGATTGTTTTATTTAATCAAACAATATAGAAACAGCAAAGTTCTGAGCTATTTGCAAAGTTTTAAAAGTCAGAATGTGATTTAAATAAAAAAGTGTTATAAAAACAGAATATAATAAAAATACGATAGATACCATTCTTCATATTGTTTGAAAAATAGAGATATCATTTTGCATTTAAGTTCAAAATCACAATTTTGAAATTTAAAAATCATCTACCATTTCTTAAAAGTGCTCTGTAAATGTAATATCTCAACCAATAACTAATGATCTCTTTATTATAAGTGTTATATCATTATAAATTTATTCATGTATATTCATATATATATGACTCTTTGTTAATTAATTACTTTAGCATATAACAAAATTTGTATTTAATTTTGCTATGCATGTTCATCCTCTCATATCAATATCATTCATGGAGAGTTTTAGTGACATTTTGACATTTAACAACAGTTTGATTCAATAATTATTTTGAAAATTTTTTTGGTTATATACTGTAAAATTACTTATAATTTTTCTTTTGAAAAATTGATTTTCCCATTTCTATACTAAATTCCTAAATTAGATGTCTATCTTTAGTTATTTTGTAAATGTGTGCTTCTTGAATTATTTTTATATTTAATATTTTTATGAAAAATATCTTAATATTTCTACTTTTTTTCAGAGAGAAATAATTCGCACTTAATGATAACAAACTCAATATTGTTAAATAAAGGCAATAAAAATAAAAAGTAAAAATCTACTTATGTAAAATTAGCAGCATTTATGCTATTTGATTCCTGTATTTTTATTAGGAAAATAACAAGCGGAATCACCTAAATCTAAAAGTTTAGCAGAGCAAAACAAAAAACTCTGGAAAAGTTTGGAGAGAGAAAGATCGTTTTTTTTTATTAATCTGATATTTGAAACATTAAATGTATATTTTTTTAAACAATTTAATATTGGGCTAAAAAAATCCTTGAAATAGTAAAAAGATAATCATAAACAAAAATAACTTTTTGCTGAGGGAAATGTTTTCTCTCAATTTGAAATAAAAATATGCATATTTTTTTTCGCTTTCTACATTTCTAAATATTTTCCTTCAGTGCTAAATTTTTAAATATAAATAGAATCTTCTTCATGATGAAATAATTAAAAGTATCGATATAAAAGCATTTGATACATTTCTCTCAAAACGTGAGAGCTTAATTTCCCCCCTGTTTTTTTAAAGTACTGGAAGAATACTTTTTATCAATTATTTCTCAAGCCCCAACAAAAGCTCATGAGAAAAGTTCTACACAGTTAAGAGTCTATTCAAGTTAATTCATAAAACATTCTAGTTCTTAACTGGTTGATTTATTGCTGTTTATTCAATTAGCTCAGTGGTCCTATTTAATATGTGCTAATTTTATTGGTTCTGCAAAATTTTTACGTAAAAGTTTTCATTATAAAACTAATTTCTATACATTCTTAATACAGAAGAAAGTGTTAGGTAATCAATCCTTATTTGTGTAGTTGGAATTATAAATTTGTAAAAAAGGTCCCTTTTTTTTTACTTGGTTTTATTATTATTCATTCGAACCATTACCGGTATATATCAACAAGACCAGATAAGCTCTAGAGGAGATCAAAGGGACAACTGAATACTTGGTATTCAGCATCAGTTCAATGTTTTTTGAAACTTTATTGTATGATTAAAAGACAAATCTCTCCAGTTGAAGTTTTTTAAAAAAAATATTTACCCACACATCCTACCTTAGAAAAGGAAATAGAAAGTTTTAATTGATACGTTGCCAAAAATCAGAGCAGCATTTCCTATATCAGTGTTAATAATTATAAATTTTAGATTTATTTTAGTATTGATAATACGTAACATAATTAATATGAATAGCTTTAAGTTTGCATTGCTTGGAATATAAGTCAGCTGTAGAATGCCAATCGTTCAAAGACAGATAATTATTCTGTAAAAAGAGATGTATATGTAGAAAAGGGTAATACTTAGCTCATTATATATCAGAAGAGGAGAACCCACGGCCTAGAGGTCGTATGCGGCCTCCGTGAGATTTTGTGCGGCCTTCATAAAAGCTAACACTTTTATTAATTAATATTTAATGATATAGATTACAACAGATTGGAAATCAATGGAATTAAATAAAGAACGGCATGAATGTATGTATGTTTCACTAACTGCTCGTGGGAATAGCTAATAGTACATTTCAAATGTTAGAACGCCACCTAGAGCAACACGACAACTCAACCATACATGCTCATATAGAGGAACAATTGAGGCTCCAGGTTATGAAGTTTGATCCAAACATTTGTATGCATATATATATATGCTTGCATAAATAAAAATACCGACTGTGAACTATAGGAAGTTACAACAATACCTATGAATTTAATAAATTTACGGAAAAATAATAATCGATGAATGGTATATTAAGTTTTTACAAAATATTTAGTGAATACAAAAATATTTTATATTGTAACATTTTATGTCAAATAATAAAAAAATAAGGAATTAATTTTTTAAAATAATATTTCTATATGATGCACTAAATTGGTAAATCTATACAAAAACAATAATTTCATAAAAGTCGCATTTATATTGGTACATCAACTTATACGGCCTCCTTTATTACTACTTAAATTGCATACGGCCTATAATGGTAAAACGGTTACCCTCCTCTGCTATATATAAAATTATGTAAAATCTAGCTAAACGAGAAGCAACAATAAGAAATTAGGAGCGTGGAGAAGGGGACACCTTCCGTTTGTAGAGTATAGAAAAGAGGAATAGAGACGAGCTAAAAAACAGGATCACACTGGGCAGGAAGTGACCGACGATTTTTACAGTGAATATTTTATGTTCAATGCTTAATTTACATATGTTGTTGCTCAAGCTTTCTTTTATTTTCATTATCATATATTAAAAAGATACATTTTTGTTTTAACGGAATAATGTCATTAAGGTTAAAGTTCCTCTTTTTAGACATATTCTTAAGTAATTAAAGTTGCCGTTCTTCGAAAGGGTCAATTTTTTAAAAAAAAATTAACACAGCTATCAAGTTTAGTTTTAAATATTGGGTCCCTTATTCAACTTTTTATGAGACAATATGTACGAAAAATTTAAATAATTTTTAAATGAGAGAGAAAGAGAGAGAGAGAGTGGGATAGACTCATACTTCTTGATAATTTTCTTCTATAAAGAATCATAATTGTGCGTGCGTTGCAAAAAACAAGCAGTATATCGTATAAAGATCCCCAAAAATTGTCCTAAGGCAAATATAGACAATGACATCATGTGACATAAAATATTCTACAGCTGTGCGCAGTCGAGATCTAATCTGCATATCTATATCTATATCTAAATCTATATATCTACTGATATTTATCTTTCTATCTATTTCTATATACATGCTATTTAAAAAATATCAGTATCATCTTTTGAAAGTCTTAAGAATATTCTGATATTCAAAAAAATATTTCATTCTATTCTGGAAAAGGATTTTGTACGAGTAATAATAATCTGTGCTCGGTAATCCTCTTTAGCGAAGCAAAAAAAAAAAAAAAAAATTACACTCGCTCGGTTATGCCATTAAAAATTGCATAAAATTAAATCCAATTGATATTCATCTGAATAAAAGCTATATTTCGTTTCGTATAACGTATGACTATCGTATCCAGTCTTTTGTATCCAGTATTTCTGGGTAGAACGAAACAAAATCTCAAAAAGTTATAAACTGACGCTTTCAACGCTGCTTTCAAAGGTCAGCAGAAATTTTGTTTATTGATTTATATTCTCCTGAATCAAAATGACATTCTAAAAAAAGAACGACATGCATCTTTTAAATGTAAGAATCATAATTCTGTGATGATTCCTTCAATAGATAGACTAGATGGAAAACCAAAACTCCTTCAACATAGAATGAAAGATAATATAAGGTGCATTTCAAAGAATTCGTTTCGATGTGCTCACCAATAATACACATCACCAAATTTTACGCAACTGGGTTTTTTAATTTTTGCGCTGCTTCCTCCACGTACACACTCATATACTATATACGAGTGTGTGTTTGCAGCATACATTTTATGTTTTTATCGGTATGATCGTATTTGAATGCGTGTGTTTTATTTTATAATTTGAAATAAGCATCTTTTATGCATTTCTACGATGCATTTTTAAGGCATGCACGATTTAAGGCATGTTGTACCATGTGTTTTTTCAAAACAATTGATGTTCAAAATATCTATGCTTTTGTTTGTATTTAAGGTTCGTGCTATCAGTATTATACTTGTATAAATAGTATAAATATTGTTTATCTTTGATTGGGGTCCCAGGAAATCAAAGTGCTTGCACATGAGATAAAAACCTCCTACTGGGATTGAAAAAAGTAGTAACAGGCTAACAAGGTAATTTTTTCTGACTCTTTTTGTAAGGGAGCCTATTTGTGGTTTCTCAGATCAGTACATAAAATCTCCTCTGACTATCAGCAATAGTGAATTGGAGCACGAGCACTGTTGAACAACTTTACACTACTGATTAAATAGACCTCTATCTCAAATTATACAGATCTCACAGTCAGTTTCAATCAAAAAGACACCCATTTATAAATTAGGTAACAGTTCACACGAATTTTAATACATCAATAATTTTGAGTAGAAATTGCAGTAATTACACCAATGGTTAACGTTTCAAAAGTTCAACATGAAAGAAGACGTATTTTAATTACAGTAATACCTGCACAAAAATAGCTTGTATATATGCCCGTCTACAATTGGACTTTCCAGCTTACGAAGAAAGTACATTGCGGTGGAAGCAATGCCTCTCAACTGAAAATCAATACTAGCAAAACTAGAATAAAAAAATTATTATTTATTGATCAGATAGAATTTTTTGCTGGGTTATTTGAAAAATACGTGAGCGTCAGGATTAAATATGTAATTAAACGTTTAGCGTTAAAAGCAGCATAAACTCAGCAACGAGCTTACTGCAACTATTTTAAGGGTGAACAGGGGATCTAATCAATATTTCTCGGATAAGGACATACTAGATTGTATTCAAAATTTCGGAATTCTTTTAATATTGGAGAATTACCATTCTAATATAAAAAATTGTAGCACCATTACAGATTGGATTATTTAGAGGGCATTGTTACACAGAAAATAATTTCTTCAAAACCTAGGGTAAAAGTTTGCGTAAATTATAGTTAAGTAAATATCCTCTAGAAGTGATGATTAATGATCAAGTTCACAAAATATATACTGATTATTTTCAGGTTGAATTCTGGTTGCTCATCATAATCTCATTAAAGATCATTATGTAAAACATCAGGAGGCTAAAAAGAAGTAAAACTCAAAATACTCCCATGGAATCTATGTGGAAATTTCAGGATATGGATATCAACTCCACGTCATCTAACCACTTTTCAAAACTATGAGATTTCACCAACAGATTTCAACATTAATGTAAATAAAACAGAATTCTTACTTTTACATCAAACAGAAAACTACATTACTCATGCCAAGGTAAAAAAGCCCTTGTTTAGTAATGTGTGCGCGCGCTACAGACTAAATCTCTCTCTGTGTTTCTGTGGGAATAATAATTCTAACAAGGGAAGCTTAAGAGATGTTCTCTAACCGATTTGGACTAATGTTTTGCCGTTTGAAAGATACTGACGTTGTTGAAACTTTATGTGCGGAGTGTGTTGAAACTCTAATTTACATCAACTGACTAATGCACGCTTTAGTTTTTAGCCTCTGTCTTGTCTTTGTTATGCAATACACGTGTTCGTCCAACCTCATCTGTGTCGTTCATTTGCGTCGCCCATTATTTCTGACAAGTAAAAAGAAACAGGTTGAAAAAGGACATTTGAAGTTTGATATTGAAATATTTGTAAATTTTAAGATAAGTGTAGAGAAAAATTTCCAATGGAATATGCTTAATGATATCAATGCTCATCAGAAATGAGCCATTTTTAGAGTATCGGCAAATTTCTATGTTTGCAGAACTGAAGAACTCATTTTTTCTAAGTTTTTGCAGTTGTGAATAATCGCGGACCGATTTCTTTCTTTTTTTCAGATTCAGTTGCTTCTTAAGTAACCAGTGGCTCTCCGCTCTCCTGATAACAAGTAACCAGATTAATTGATAAACTGTTTATTAACATCTCACTCCGATGTGATTTTTTTTATTATCCGGATAAAGTTTTCATATAATTCCTTTTGGTAAATTATTAGAGCAAATGGTATATTCGCCCAAATTTAGATAATTGCGTATATATTATAAATTAAAACCTCGTTTTAAAGATTGCATTAATGTGATCGAAGTAATCCCGTATTCTCTTTAAAATGTAGGGTAATTCACAAAGAAGTATACACTTTCCATGTACTCTAAAACAGTAACAATCAGAATACACCATCTCAGAGAACAGTAAACTTCTAAGGTTTGTGTCTTACCCTGACGGAAGTAACTTAGACAATAGCATGCGTGTCTGCATGGCGGCGTCTGCAGTGAAGAAGTAATTTTGTGTTCTTGAATTTAGCAAACTGTCACTGAAGCCCCTTTTTTTGGGTATGTTAACTCTTTGGCTGACGCTACATTTGCACGCCCGACATTGACTAATTCATTCTCCAATTGGATGGTGCACCACTACATTGATCGGCTAACGTTTGAGATTACCTCAATGAATATCTCCCTCACCGAGGGATGGAACGAGTCGTGGACTACATCCAGCCACTTACCCAATGGCCACCCATAAATCCTGTCTTAACACTTCGTGATTTCTTCTCGGGGGGGGGGGAGTTACGTCAGTGTTTCTCAAACTGTGGGGCGCGCCACCCTAGGGTAACGTGATAATCATACAAGGGGGCGCGAGTACATCCAAAAGTCGAAAACATAAGATTATTTTAAAAAATTATTAATTTACTGAAAGGAAGCGAAACAAAATACATTCTCACATAATAAAAAATAAAATACACATTTACACTGGTATAATGCACATAAATGTATCAGTACTGCACAACGTGTTTCATGATAATTTAACTGTAGTAAGTTAAGAACAAGTTTAATAATTACCAGTGACCCTATGGGTATGTCATAAAATAATATACAAAATTCAACTCTTCTCTTGATAAGTTTTGTACGGTTTATAATTAAAGTCGTAATGTAGTCTTAGCCTCAAAGTGCATTATTATTGAATTCAATACATTGTTATTGAATGGGGAGGGGGCGCGATCAAAATTATGATTGAAAATTAGGTCGCAAGTAAAGAAAGTTTGGGAAGCACTGGGTTACGTAAAAGATAAGAAAAGATCCCTCCCCTTTATACTGATCTAGCGGAGCGGAAACAGTCCTTACCGATGGACTTGATTCAGATACAGTAGAAGTCCGATAATCCGGCACGTTCGGTACCGGCTCGGTGCCGGACTACCGAAAATTCCGGTCTATCGGGCGGTAATTATAAGAACAATTAGGTTAATAATTAGACTACAAATACAGTATGCAAATACATACAACAAAGTTTATTTTACATTTCAAATAATGTATGTACACGTACTGTAAAACATATTTCACTTAGATTTAAAAAAGTCACGAATGTCTTTTTGTTTTCTTGACTTTTGGCGTTTAGTATAAAATTTATTTTTAATGATATGGAAATCAATAATTTCTGAAGCACTGTAGCTAGTACTAGCCTCAGCAAAAGAGATAAACTTATTTAGTGATTCTGCAGCTTCTGCCCAGCTGATTTTTTCCTTTTCTTCCGTTTCCGATGTGAAAGGACACAAAACAACAACGCACAAAAAAATGGCGAAGACGCTTCGTGATTGATTAACGGAGCTGCACTGCACCTGAATTTGTTGTGACAGCTGAGACTAGCCGGCCGCTAATTGTTTCCGAACAATATCGAGCGCTTCCGGATGATCCCGAACTACCCCGAAAACTTCCGAATAGCTCTCGAGCGTTTTTATTTGCTTTAAAGACACACTTTTGGAGAAAACCAAAATTTTTACAATTTTCCGGAGCGATGCCGGACTATCGGGCATTCCGGACTGTTGGATGCCGGACTAATGGGCTTCTACTGTACTTTAATACGTGTTTGGGCGGAAAGGCATTACCGGCTCGATGTGAGTCGTGTGACTAAGAATTTACATGTAGATCGTCTTGACTGTCCCTAACAAAACTTAAGACAACCCCATACAATTCTGTTACAAGTAACATATAATATCTTAAATTGTTCTTGATTTATATTACATTGAAACTGTATACTTCTTTATGAATCACTCTGCATAAGGAGAAATATAAGCATTGCTTCAGATAAACTATAAACAAAAAAAAGTGACGTAATTTACCTTATTGTAAAAAAATTATATCAGAAAGATCTTTTATTTATATTCAATAAAAAGTACATTTATGCTTTTCTTCTCACTTTGCTTATACTAAACTTGTCTAGAAGTTAAAGGGCTATTAGTTGAAAAATAACTTATAAAGTTAAATATATATCTTTGTGCTTTTGAATTTAGTTGTGTTTTAGGTTGTTTATCTGTATTTTTCCTTTTAATATATTTATTATTTTACAGTTTGTAGAATAAAAGGAAGTGTTGCGCATCAGTTTTGTAACTTTTATTTGCATAATCCAGAGGATAAAATAAGTTTCGTGTATACAAATTTTCATTGAATAAAAATTATGTATGGTAAAATGTATAATATTACTTCACATATTCATTAATAGGTTAGTACTTCTATCCTTCGTTGGTTTTAATGTTATGAAATATATAATAAAATATTTTCTATTTTAATTTTCTCTATAGAGAGGTAAAATAGTACAGATAGTAAAATTTCACATTTGGTTGCCTTGAGAATTTCAATTCCGATCTTGCTGAAGACCATTTTATGAAATGGTAAGAGTTATCACAGATTAAATTTGACGGTATTTAAAAATATTTTCATTTAGAATAGCTTACAATTTTGAAATGGGAGATTGAAAAATCTGAGTCAAGTGTAATTGCCAAAAGCTCATTAGTGAAGATAATAAATATTAATTATGCTAATTTTCCATGAGAATATTTTCCTTTATCTGATTTTTTTCCTTCGGTAACTAAAATTATTTGAATGAATAAATTCAACTTTTTCAAATTGTTTTCGCATTTTATCCTAATGAAGATTCTAAATATTTATAACGCACTTTTAGTTTAAAAAGTACTCTAATATTAATACAAGTTTTTTTCTCTCTCTCTCTCAACCACACACATGCACGTATATGAATTATTAACTGATTTCTACTCAACAAAAGAAACATGCTTATCAAATGTCACATCTGCAAATCTAATAACAACCTCATAACCCCTGAAACGTCCCTTGAGAGTCGGTTATCATAAAATCTGTTCTTATTGGATCTCTACTCAATAAAAGGAACATGCCTGTAAATATCAAGTCTGTAGGTCTAACAACTAAGAAGCGAGAATTTTTTTCTATAACGCCTACCCCCCCCCCCTTCCGGGAGTAGATTTTTGCAAAACCATTTTCTTGTCGGATCTCTACTAAACGAAAGGCACATGCTTGAAAAATATCAAATATGTAGCTCTAATAGATTAGGAGATTTCGTGATGAGTGAGTGAGTGAATTGCTTTTTTTCCTATATAAAAATATAGACAAATTTTTATATTTGAAAAGCCCTCTATAATTCTATAAACATGTTTAAAATAGAAGGATATATATTTGTTTTATTTTACAGCATAAATGAGACGAAATAAAGAACACATTCGAATGGAATAGGAATATATCATTGTTGAATGTCTTTTTCTGTCTCAGAAGTCTGTCAAGTTAACATTAAGCGAAAGTGAAAAACAATCGAGTTTAAACTTCAAGAAAATTAACTTTAAAAGAATAAAAAAGCGTTTTCTCTCTTCTTAAACCCAAACAATGATTAAAAATGATTGTTTCATTCTTAACTATTTAATCATAATTGTCTCTTAGTTTCTGCATTTTAACTAAATAAAACCAGAATCATGCAAATCACATACAGTTTTGCATAACTTCACGTAAGTATCCATAATACTTGAAAGCAAAGCCCGTCCTTTAAGCACTGGTCAATCGATCTTAAACAAAAAACAATTACGCAATAATAAACAAAGGCATTGTCTTTCCCCAAAGTATTCATAGCAAAAATAAAAGTATCCTTCAAGCTCCATAAACATTTTGTCAAAAAAATATCTCAATAAGCAACACAAGTCAAATGTAACATTATTACTCATGAAGATAAAGAATAACACAAACTAAATCGCCAATTCTAAATATTCTGGAGTGTTGAAAGAACTCCACAACAAAAATCAGGTACCATTCTATCCAGAGAACGGTAAATGTCGACCCCGAATATTTTGCATGAGGAAGTCTTAGCTGCTGCCGTGTCATGCACCACCTAATTCCCCGTTTTACAGGAAGTGGGGATAAACTATGATTGGTGATGCTCTCCCTGATTTTGGACTAAGGTATATAAAGCAGACTTCGACTCCAAATAGATATTCATTTCTTCACTTCTCTTTCTCACAGCTGACTCAAAGGGGAAAAAAGGGTCTTGGTACTCTTAGTTAAGCTCAACTCCAACAAATTTCAAGGTATAGTGCTATTCTCTTTGGCTCCATGTGGTATATGGTTTTCTGTTTTAAGTACCGCTTGAGACTTTTTGTTAAAATATGTGTTTTGAATGACAGAAATTGTTTCTAAACGTGATACAAGCATTCTTAAGCAGAAAGTGAATATTTTTCAAAGAATAGTTTATTATTCTAAATAATTTAAAATCTAAATTAGTAGGGCCATGGTTTAATATTTCATTTAAGCTTCTTAAAAGTAACAATGATCGTAAATTATTTAGTTTCTTTTATAAAGTATTCATCGATATATTTAATATATTCATTAATAGATTGTGATACATTACATAGAAATAAAATATGAATTTTTATGGTCGTATTGTAAATGCATAAAATATAATTTATCTTAAGAATAATGTGCGAATATTAAATTATTTTAATAACCCCCATATGAGTAAATATCTGATTTATGATAAATTAAATTAAATTTTTTTCAGCAAAATAAAAGCATATTTTATATTCTTTTTGAGATATTTTATATTCTTAATTATCTGCAACAATTATAATTGTCAGGTTATTGATAAAATGTTAATTAATTTAAAATAATAATCATATTAATAAATTCATTGCTCTTCTATTTTTCCCAAAATTTTTAAATAAATGGGATTAAGAGACAATTTTAATAGATAATAGAAAATTTCCTTTCAACCATATATCACAAATGAGTAAATTCAATTTATAATTTTTATAATTAAACTAAATTAAGTATGTAACGTAATTAAATTAATGTATTTATTAATTATTTCGAAATCAGAAAAAAAAAATTTAAGAGAAATATGTAGGAATAATGTGTTAGTGTGAATTAACTTTCTGATATTTTAATTAATATTTTATTACAATAATAGTCAGACATTTTTTCAGTGCTTATGACAGTTACTTATTACTTAATCATATCAACATCATATTTTTATTATTTTCTTCTTTCAATTAATTTTTTTCATTTTAATTTTGTTTTCGAAAATTAATAAAAAGTTACAATATTGCATAAAGGAAAATATAAAGCTAAAGGAAAATATAAGGCATATCACATATTATTAATATGGAATTGAATTTATTTTTGTTATATTTGATAAAAGTATTAGCAAAAATGTGTTTTGCAAATAATAATGCAGATTTTTTCATATTTTCAAATTATCATTTAAAAATTCGAAATTAGGGATTAATTTTAAAAATCTTGAAAATAATTTCTTTATTTTTATTTTATATTAATTAGAAAATTGCTATATTCTAAACCTAAAGGATATTGCTTCATGCTATACATTAAGTTAAAAACCTATATTTTTCTTTCCAAAATTAAAAAAAAAAATATTTCAGTCAATGGTTTTAGAAAATTACTCATTACTTTTCGCAAGGATTATCATAAATTAGACAAAACTAGAAATTTATAAAGTTATCTTATTCCTTTTTGAAAATAAATAGAAACTCATAAAAAGTAATATATTAAGATTTCAAACAAAAATATCCGAATTAAATTTTAATGGATTATATTTTTAAACTGTTCGATCTAATAAATCTTTCAAAATGATTCTTGGAAGCTTTTTCTGTAAATTTTAATAAAAATGTTTACAGAAAAACGTTAGCAAACATCCACAAAATTTTAAAATAGCAGGATATGCTTATAATTTATTATAATTATTCAGAAAGGTATTCTTATGAAGACAAAAAAAAGTAACACATGATGAAAATTCGAAAAGATTAGACATTTAAATCTACCACAATACAAAGTATAATCGATGATCATCATTATAACATTTTTAAAAACGAAATTCGATATTTAAAATTTAATGTTTCTTTTTGTGAACAGAAAGAAAAAAGTATGCATATTTGAAAATATTTACCTGAACTGAACGGAAAAAGACTACCAACATCATTAAATAATTCAATTGAATTTTAACTTCTCAAATCCATATCTTTGCTTCACTTCAGTTGAAATTTGATTCATTCTTTATAAAAATAAACAATTAAATGTATACATTAATTAAGTGTCACATAAAACAAAAGAGCAAATATGTTTGAAATAATAATTTTTTAGCATCTCCCAAAAATATTCTTATGATTAAAAGAATAAAGAATGAAAGTAAAAAGTTTATACAAAATATGTTCCCTTTAAATCATGTATTAAAAATATATTTACAAAAAAGAATTAAAAATGTACCTAAATTTATCTCAAAATTACATTTCAATCCGAATTGAGACGGAAAATTCTTGAGCTAAATCACATTTGATTAGAAAGCTAACATTTCACAGAAATAGATCTTACAGTTACAGTTTCAAAAAATATTAATCTCCTCCGAATTTAATCCTCCGAAAGAGTCAATCACACGATCATAAATAGAAAGCGGAAAATCAGAAAGAAGTTCAGAAACTTTTCTCCAAACGATATCCTTATTCTAAATCGGAAAAACTTCCTCGATATCTGGTGGTAGTCAAATATTATTGACGGAAACCATCAATGAGTTAAAATCAATAGTTCCTACTTAAAATTCATTTTTATAAGTTAATTACAGGAAAAAAGCGAAATGAAATGCTTCAAGAAGTCGATCACCTTCTTCTGTTTGGTTCACGTGCACCGTTAGCGATTAAGATTCAGTGAATCGAAAATAATCTCTATGTTATTAAATCGTTTGAAACAATTAGCCATCTTTGATCGGCTTTGTTTTTTTTTATATGAGTGAGAGATATATATATATATATATATATATATAGAAATCTTATTAATTTAAGCATAAGCATGAGCTATTTTATTTTTTAGAATTTAAATTCTTATTAACTTTTATTTCAAGAATTTATTTTAAAATCATGTTATTGAAAAACGAAAAAAAAAAGATAAAATTTGCGAAAACTATGCAATTTATGAATTGAAATTGTTATGAAAATAAGTTAAATATTCAAAATAATCAATTTAATTTCAGGACACTAATTTATTAAATAAAGTGTAATAGATAAAATACACTTTCTAATAGTAATTAAATATTATTCATTAAATGCATTATTTTACATATTTCAAGAAAAATTTTCAACACAAAATGTCCCATATTAAATTGTTAAAGTAATTATAATGTTACTTGAAACCATTATGATTTTGCTAGAATACTTATATAATTTAAATTGAAATATATTCCATGAGGAATCAATTGCTATTATTGATATTTTCTTTGCAACTTATATGATTCAATCCTATTTTCTTCTTATAAAACAGAATTCTATTATTTTGCTATAACTAGGCAAGTTAACCTGCTAACAACATCTATGATTTTGTTCTATATTTTATTTCGTCAAAAATATTTTTAAATAAAAATAGCCAGTGGCTAACATCAATAAATATAGAACATTTCTGCTTTTTATTCAGAGACTTTAAACTGAAAAGAATCTAACTACTCAAGGAAAAAGATTCGAATTCGCCTGTTTTTATGCAGACGACGTTTCTCTAGTAGGATTTATCTACAGAATCCAAGATATATGAAAGCGCATTGCATCAATTCTACCATAGAGAACTTGTTCGAGAATTCTACAAATCGTTTTGGAATTTTTTTTATTTTTATTCGGTATATGTGATCTGTAACCCAAAAAAGCTATTTTAAAAGCTAAGTCTCCAAGAATTCAATTGATGATATACTTTTAGTTTAAACTTGCTCGGACTACAACAATCTAAAATAAACCTTTTATACTTTTTAAACAATCTGGTTTTTATAAACTTTTCGGTATTATTTAAACAAGCTTATTATTTTGACGCAATATGTTTTAATTTCACCTGAACAGTTAAGCATAAAAAAAAGAATATTTATCACATTCGGAACAACAAAAAGACATTATTCAAAAGAAATTCATTGGAAAAAAAGCCGTAATTCTCAAAAATAAAACATAAATATTTTAAAAAGATAACAAAAGACGAATTAAATTAAGTTGCTTTAGGAGAGTTGTAGTTATTTTTAATCATTAAACTTAAAATTAACTCATTAAACCTAAAACGTTTAGTTAATGATTTTAAGAATAATAATAAAATTACTCCTATCTATATTTCATAAGCCAGATTCCTGGCTCAAATATTAAAAAAAATCCTTTTTCGTTTATGATGTTTAAAATATTATGAGTAACAATACGGTCCAAGAAACTTTAAAATTAGTCATTTATATCTAAAATTATCTTCCTATTTTTTTAAAGACATTTATTCACTTACGGAACCATTTGTTTTTATTTTATGGGAAAAAAGTGGCTATTAACTGGGAAAAAAATAGAGACTTAAAATTATTCTAATCATAAAGTTACTGATGCATCTCCAACATTTAGGGGGAAAAACAAGAAAAGAATTAAATGTTTGTGATATAAGAATTTAATGAAAGACAGAAAATTTTGAATCTTAAAATAGAGAAGGAAAAAGATTTCAAGTGATAATGACTCCAATGAATATTCTAGAATAGTTAAAAACAATTACGAAATGTGTGTATTTATCATTTTGTTTTCTGATTACAATAACGTATCGGATATTTATAGAAATGTACATAAACAATTTCATTTCCCTCTTTAAGTTTCCAGTATCATTCTAAAGAATGGTTGACGTTTAAGTTTACATAATCATTTCAAAAGTTCGTTGATTAATTAAAATACAAAATTTTTGGATCATCTCAATTAGCCTGATTACGTCAAAGTTTACAAATTAGTAAATGCTCTAATTGTTTCGTTTCAGATGAAGTTTTGCATCAAGGCCTGTTTTTTGGTCTTGGTTGCAGCTGTTTACCTCGCAGCAGCTGAACCAGAACCTGAACCTGGGTAAGAAGTTTGATATCTTAATAGAATCTTTAGCACATCCTTGAATTATCTTTCAGGAAGTTTAATTGAGAACGAACAAAATTCATCCCCATTATATCATTAACTTACCTTATGACTTCAGTATAACACAAATTCAGTCCGTTAATCTTTGACTCTGATTCGAGTTTATGTCTTGTTATTCATTCTTCAAGTCAGAACACAAAATACAGCAAATAATTTAGTTATTTAGTTTAAATGAGTAAAATTTATCCAATTTTATAAAAAATGTATCCTTATTTAAACTTTTATTGATAAAGAACCAAACAATTATTCTATATATATATATATATATATAATTTGAAGTATAACTTCTCAAATATAAATAAGTTGCAACTTAAAATATTACCCATTCAGTCTTATATTTCCTTTATTTGACTCGTTAAAACTAACTAAATTATTTCAGCAACAATGTTAAATGTAATAATTTAATTATTATTTTACGAAATTATTAAAAACAAACATAAGTAAAGCAGATCCATTTAAAAATATTCTAAAATTTTAAAAGGATAGATTTTGTTTGGATTATATAAAATAAAACCAAATGTCTAGTTTTTAAAATTTAGGAATATTCCAGAAACATTCTTCCCTTAATTTGCATGTATCTCATAAAAAGAAAAAAATATATGCAATGTATTATTTAAAGTTATGAATTTGTATATGAATAACGAAATTGCAAAAAGGGAACCATATATGAATAAAATATAAAGTATTCTATATGATTTAGCCACGTTTTGGAATAAAGTTATATTTCGTTAGAATACATTCTTGAAAAATGAATGCATAAGTAACGAATAAATTATGCAGTAATTTAATTAAATTCTTCGAATTTCTCTTACCTATGAATATACCTTTAAATTCGAAATTGTATTTCTTAAAATTAATTTAGGTTTTCAAAAACATAAAATATCATATTAAATATCATAAACATTGAATATCATGTTCTGTTTAATAGCATATGAACTAATTGTGAAATACAAAAAATACATTGATTTTTATGTTTTAAGAACAATATATACATAAAAATCATTTCCATTAAAAAGAAATATAATTTATATTCATTAGTTCAAAATTAGTAATAAAAGACACATTCAATGAAGGTTATTTAAATAATTCATTTGAATTGCAATTTTAAAACTAATTTGTAACGAAGGAAATAAAACGTTGAACATTTTGTAATGCACAATTTATGTAAATCTTTCATAAAAAAAACCTATATGTTGGTGAATTAATATTTACAATAATTTGATTGCCTGATTTAAGAAGCGAGAAACTTCACAGATGTCAAAAGACAATTAATTTAATACTCAAACTAATATACTTAAACACATTTTGTCTATAAACTTAGAAAATGTGTGTGTAAAGCTAATAAGTAGGATTATAAATATATCATCACTAATTTCCTTGTCAGGAACTCCTCAGGAGCATGTAAGCGTTTTTCTGTAAACATTTCACTGATTTAAGAACTGAAAATAGGCCTATCTGCTAGCAAAGTTCTTTTAACCTTTTACTTTCAACATATCGGTGCGAGTATTATTTTTACAAAACAAGAGTGGAATCAACAAAGCGTGAAAAAAAGTTTGAAACTGAAAGTACTCTAAGAAGGTCGCCAAAAGAGGATTGAGGATAAAATTAGAATTCTTCAAAACAATGATTAGAGAAAGTCCAAAATTGTATTCTTATCCTCTTTTTTTCTGGAAATATCCTAAAATATGAAGGAAAACTAACGATTAGCTTAAGAAAAGCCAATAGACGTAAATTATACTTCTTAAAGAAAAATATATTTGATAAAATTAGAAACATTAGATTTTAATGACAATAATGATCAAATTACGTAAATTTTGAATTCTTTAGAAATTTCTACACGTGGTATGTAAGTTTTGTTTGTGTCTTTTCCAAACAACATTTTAAAAATTGTCAATAGCAAATTTACAAATATATCAGTAACTGAATATTTTATTATCATTCGAAATTTAAAAGGGGAAGTGTAATTTAATAAATTGTTTGTTTTCGAAGAATTATAAAATCCTTCTGTGACATTAGAAGTATTCAATTTGAAATTGTGTCGCTTTCAAGCTTAAGTTGATTTAGAATATATTTTGGAATTTCATGATAAGGATTAAATCTAAAAGCAGCAAAATCTTGTCAAAATTTTAAATACCAAGCCGATAAATTTTTAAGCAATATAGGGCGATATTATTAATAGCCAAATTTTACGAAATAATATTTAGAAGAATTAAATTTTGATTTTCAAATTTTTAGACAACCATTCAATATTAAAATTATTTACAAAGCTTCAAAATATTGCAAGAGAATTATATACATTTCATCTCTCTTTCTTCTTTGTGTTATTTTACTGATACGTATACTCTTAAAATTAAGGAATTTTAATATTCCGAGTTAAACCAATTCAAAATAATTTGTTTCTTCTAGGCATGAAGAAAAGCAAGTGATCGTAGTCAAGGACAAGCAAGAGCATCATCATCATCACCACCATCACCATCATCACAACCATGGCCACGAACACAAACATGGACATGAACACAAGCACGATCACAAACACGGACATGAACACCAACATGGTCACAAACACGAGCATGGCCATAAGCATGAACATGGTCACCATCATAATCATGCTCATAAACACGGTCATGATCACAAACATGGACATGAGCATCATCATGGACATGAACACAAGCATGGACACGAACATAAGCACGGACACCATCATCACCACGGACATGATCATAAACATGGTCATGAACATAAGCATGGACACAATCACCACCATGGACATGATCACAAGCACGAGCACGGACACAAACATGAGCATGGACACAAGCACGGTCACCATCATGTTCATAAGCATGGACATGAACACGGACACAAGCATGGTCATCATCATGGACACCAACATGGACATGAACACGGTCACAAGCACGGACATGAGCACGGACACCATCATGCCCACAAGCATGGCCACGAGCACGGTCACAAGCACGGACATGAACACGGACACCACCATGCTCACAAACATGGTCACGAACACGGACACAAGCACGGACACCATCATGGACACAAACATGGTCACCATCACGGACACAACCACGGTCATCATCATGGACACCACCATGGACACAAACACGGTCACGAACACGGACACAAGCACGGACATCATCATGGACATCATCACGGACATCATCATGGTCACCATCATGGTCACAAGCACGGTCATGAGCACGGACACAAGCACGGACATCATCATGGACACCACCATGGACACAAGCATGGACATGAGCACGGACACAAGCACCATCACATCTTCCAACACCATGGACATGGTTTCCATGGTTTGGGTGGTCATGGCTTTGATTTACACCTGTAAGAAACCCAAACAGAAATAAGGGAATTTTTTGAAGTGGTACAATGGCCATTTGAGGCATCCATCATGCGTCAAATGTTGATTCCTCCATTAAAGGACTTTTGATCTCTTTTGCCAGGATCTTACCAAAGAGTTCATATTCTAAGGAATTTCATCTCGATGGCAAAGGATTTCTCATTGTAGAGCACAAAACAAAGAGAATTCATCGAGGTCTAAGCCCTGTGGAGTCCAGCAGCGCTCCATGTGATAATTTCTTGAGAGTCTGGAAGTTATTTAAATCTTAGTTTTGATTTTTGTAGAAACACTACTTTTTCAAATATCCATCTAAAGTTTTTTAAACATGCTTTCTTATTTTAGAATTTTCTGTACATCCTTATCTATTCTCATTTTCTCTCCTACAATATTCACACATAAATATTTTTCAAATATAATAAGTTCAGGTCTACGATTCATTTCTTCTTATAATTGAAGATATATTATAACCCAGTTTCTATACTGGACAATCTAGATATATTTTTAAATACTTACAACAGCATTCCAAAGATGACTCTCTAAATAATCCGTGATATAGCGACGATGTTTAGTTTTATAATCTTGCTCAAAGGAAATTGTGATAGCTTTGAACTTAATTTTGCACACAATACATGCTTTATATTTCATCGGCGTTTGGTCTCTATAAGCACAAGTCCATTAGCATCTGTGCATGTCCTATTTATTTATCATTTCTGTGGTATATGCTCTGTTATTTATTAGAATAGCTTTTAAATTGCTTTGTTGTTTGTATTTATGGTGTAAATAAATTAAATTATAACATATTTGAAGTTGTTTCATTATTCACTGCTTTATAATAATAAGCACGACAATTAAATTCATATAATCGAGGAAGTTTTTTCATGAAAATTGTTTTCTAAACAATTATATTTCATGTAAAATTAATATTTTTTAAACGAAGTTATTATTTTAAAATTTTAAACTAAATATTTCATACACATAGAAATCAATCATATTTATGTGAAAATAATAGGAATAAAATGTGACATGAAAAAGCAAAACAATGCGAAAACAATTCGTAAATTATTTAATTTTTTGTCTTTGATTGCTTTATTTACATTTAAGAAAATTATTTAAATTCCTCAAACAGAAATAATTTACTTTTTTTTAATTTTACGTTTCTTAGAAAAAACGGCTAAGTAACTAAAGTTTTGATTTTAAGATGTTTATTTTTCACATGAAAATAATTTATAATTATAAGCAAATGCATTTCAATACATACAATCATTTTAGTGAAACGCACTAACAGAAAACAATTTCTATGATTCACGATTATAAAAGTCGTTTTTCAGTAATATTATTTTTCATAAAATTACTAAATATTTAAATGCGAGTAAATATAAATTACTTTTAAATTTAAAAATCATTGTTCTAAAGTAGAGGAAATAAGTTAAGCTTGTATTTCAATTTTGCTTGTCATTCCATTTTTGCAGAGCAGAAATTTAAAAAAAAAATCATTTAAAAAATCAAACAAAGAACTAATAAAATAACATATGAACAATTTCATTCTTTGCATTTAATTTCATTATTAATAATTCCTTCATTGAATAATATATAGAAGAATAATTTGGGAAAGCTATAGGTTAAAAAAGTTTTTGAGTAACTCTTTTAAGTATTAACTCTAAACATGCTTATTTTATTGTCAATTTAAATATATTATCTCAAAAGTATATGGTAACGTCAATACATAAAATAAACCAATTAATATTTTCGAATTATTAAAAATAATATGTTATTATATATTATATATTTATATTCCTAATATATTAAAAATAACATATTAGGAATACCCTATATACACGAATCTAAGCCGCACCCCAAATTCTCAAATTCAGTTTTGTGAAAAATGAAAAATAATGTTAAATGGTTTATCGATGTCCAATTTTACGCAATTAAAAATTTAAAATGCTAACTTATTAGAAGAGAATACTTAGTTATATTTTACCAGTATTATAACCTTTTAAATACATACATGAATTTGTAATTGCTGTAATTGTCCCATGCAAATTTTTCCCTTCAATTTTAAGCCGTTTCTGATTTTCAGTAGCATTAACATTGGAAAGAAAACGCGTTTTAGATTCCAGTAAATGCGGTATATATTATTTTGATTCATGTAAAACTATGTTAGATCATAACAATAAAAAAAATTGAAGATTAATAAGCATTAAGTAAATTGTAATATTTCATCAATAATCTTATATTTAAACGTCATTTATTTATCTATTTTATCTTGCCATTTTGCTCTAACATTTTTGGTTATTGATAGTGATAATCAATAATATATCAATAGCCCTAAAAATTTAAATTCTTTCATTTTTCAATCCTTTAAATCCAATAAACAATTTCACTGAATTTTATAAATGAAAGACAATTGTTCCCCCTTATATGCAGCATTTAAGAGAAAAATTGCCTATATTATTAAATCTATATTATAAAATTTTTATATAGCTAATAATTATCAAATTCAAAAGATATGAAGTATAAAAAATTTCATACAAATACACAAAATAAATCGAAGTATAAAATCATTTTCATTCCTTCTAAATGAAATTTAACAAATATAAGCGTGAAGTTACTCCTTCAAATACTTGCAATAGCGATATATATATATGTATATAAACAGATACACATACATCGGGAACAAAAGATAAGGAATATAAAAAGGTGCTATTAAATATATTAAGTGCCATTAAATATATACGATAGCTCGATATTTATTTTTCAAAATTTTCCTCTGTAATTCTGTTTATTTGATGTGAAAAACTAAAAATATATTTCCTGTTTCATTTATGCGATATTATATTATTAAATTAGACATTAGAAAATTTAATTAGTTTTTTGGGAAGATATTAAAAATGAAATAAGCAAACAAAAATTAATTACAAAAAATGAATCAACATTTTAATGAAATAATACTTTCAAAATGTTATGTTGCAGAATGAAGTTAGAGAATAAAATCATCTCAATTAATTAAAAACATAGCTATTGTCATTTTGAAAAAAAAGACAAATTTATAATTTTAACTACTTCATGTAACTACTTTAACTACTTCCTGTTCAATTAATATTCGAAATGACGCCTAGTTTTTTTTTGTTCTTGATGTCTATCAAAAAATAAACGTAGAATAATTATATTTTGCAGCAAAGTTTCAAAAAAACTTTGAGTAAACAGATTCCCCATAAAAACAAATGCAGGGTTCTTGCCAAATATTTTTATCTAATATTTTTAAAATCTTATTAAGTTATTAAGAAAAAGATCCTATATTATTCTCTGGCATTATGACTGATGTTAACTGTTTAAATACAATGTTAAAAAACGGTTATTAAAAAGAAAATGAATATACATAAATGAATAACAAAGAAAATACTCTACTGTAGATAAAAATATTGTTTTCCAAAGAACATTCAGGGAAAAAATTTCTGAAATATCGAAAAAATTAATGTGATTTTAAACATTAAAAATAATAATTCTGATGAAACAAAATCATTTATATTTTAAATCGTTTTGTTGAAAATACTTTCTCTCGAAATCTAAAAAAAGTTTTTCGTGATGCCGAAATGAAATTATTTATACATAAGGTATTATTGATAAAAGTAAACAAATGGAGCAAAACCATAGTTTGGATAAATTTACATTTATGATAATGGCGAAGCTTTGCATAAATGTGCAAAATTAGGGGTCTAAGGGGTGTTAACTTTATCTCAAGAGATGAAAATATAAACAATTTTCAAATAGATATAATTCTTTGAATTTAAAATTAAGTAATTTGAATCTTTTACACGTTATTTTTAAAGCAGTGAGATTTCAAAAAAGTATAAAATGTTTAAAACATAATCATAACTATAAGCATATGAAAATAAGTAATAAGTAAATAATAAATAATAAATATTAAATAATTTTTACGTTGCGCATACTATTTCCTAAAATAGTATCCTTTGATGCACAAAACTTTATAGAATTATAAAAGGTTTCATACCCTTTAAGCCCTACCTAATTTTAGTATTGCATATATATCGTTTGTATTTCAAAATATGTGAAAAATATTCAAATTTTTACAAAAAATTTTAAAATTTGATTTTTTTTATTTTAAAAAAAATATGATTTTTTATTCTATTTACATAAAATAGCTACAGTGTAATAAGGATACATTTAACCATATAAATTAACTTATTGCTAGTAATTGAAGCTACTATTTTAGAAAATATAGCATGAGCAACGTAAAACTAAATAATATTTCTTACAGAAATGTTTCTTATTTTCATAGGATTATAATTTTTTAAATTATGATTACATTTTAAACAATTTACCCTTTTTTGAAGCCTCATTCCTTTATAAATAATTTTTACAAGATTCGAATTACTTAATTGAAATTTTAAAAAATTATATCCGTTTGAAACTTTTTTTTATATTTTCAGCTCTCTAGGCAAGTTAATACACCTTAAACGTGACGATGTATTGCAAATTTTACAGCCAATTATGAACAGAATTTCATATGCAGAAAGATATAGAACTTTGTATGAAATTCAAAATATAAAACAAGCTTAGTCTATGATTTTGCACAAGCCCAAAGATCATCCTTGAGTTTGTAATAAACTATTATCAAAAAATTAGCTACTATATTTCTTTATTTACTACCACATATGTCTACTTTATTTTTTTATTTCTTTTTTACCCAAGACGGTTCTATAGAGAGGAAAATTGATATTAGAATTTATCCGAAGAGTGAAAACGACTCTCAATTTATGTGAATTTTAACTCTCCTCTTTCAGATAAAGTGTACAATGAGTGTTGGTCCTCCATCAGGCGGACAGGGGCCCCCCTTCCCTAGTTAATTTAGTAAGCGAAACAAAACGTCAAAAATTTCAATTTTAATAGCAATAAAAAAAAGGGGGGATTATTTCCCCCTCAAAACATTTGATGAACATTTAATAAAGATACTTATAACTACAAGTACACGAACATCATATCCAATGTTGATGTTTTCATTTTTTTTAAAGTTACAGTTTTTAAGGGATATGGAGCAACAAAGGCTATTATCCGTTTCATTTTTTTATTCAGTAAAAAGAAAAAAAAAGACAATTTAAGACGCTAGATGGCGTTACAGTCGATAAAGAATAGCTTACGATTCCTATCTGTTTTGTCTATAAAAGCAGCCTCAATGTGGTATTTGATTGGTTGCAGGTAACGCGTATTGATTCTTTGTGCAGCAATTGTACCTCATCTCAGTTGCGAATAAGTGTTGCTAAGAAAGTAATATCCCGGAAAAGAGAATAACACCTAAGTGAGCTTTATTAATGATACGAGCAGTCTTTGGATTTCTTCCTTGTTCGGAAAAATAATTCTCAAACAATTGTTACAATAATTGATACAACATTCCATTTTACGTAGCGAATGGATCATACATTTTGAAAGAAAGATTTTTTGAAATCACGTAAATCAAAGTACAGTGAATTTCTCAAAATATACTAGCAATTAACTTGTTTATTCGAAGTATACTCAATTTTATTGTTTAACACATTATACGATAAGTTTAAATGCGAAATATAACTTTAAATTCGAAAAAAGGCAGAATAAACTATGGAAAACTGCGAAAATAAACATAAAAAGAAAACTTTCATGTTAACTAAAGATACTAAGCGAATCCGTTATAGGATATGGATATTGGATGAAAATTCTTTATTTAATATACTTGTAATGCAATAAATGTTTTAAAAATATTTTCTAGATGCTTGTTCTAATGAAC
This sequence comes from Trichonephila clavata, assembly GCA_019973975.1. NCBI lineage: Eukaryota > Metazoa > Arthropoda > Arachnida > Araneae > Nephilidae > Trichonephila > Trichonephila clavata. The sequence goes on along the minus strand of BMAO01035546.1, from coordinate 216,382 downwards.
ATTTTGTTGTCATTCTTCCCAGGGGTAGATTTAGAATATGCATGTCAATCTAAAGAAAGCGAAGGTTGTATAACCAACAGGTGTTTAGTAGGAATTTCAAAATGTATGCATTGGTCCTAATAAGTATTCCACAATACATTAAATTTGACATACAGTGAGTATCAGTATATACGCAGTAACGTTTACTCAAGTCACGATTCGAACCCATGACCTCTTTTAATGAATGTTATTTGATTTCAGCGACTTCATTAAGGTTTGGGAGCCGGGGTGTAGCTACCGCCGTATCAGCCATATCAATGATATGGGAGTCCCCTAGCAATAGAGACTCAGTCATGTGTAAGTACAAAATTGTATAATGTTATCAATTGTCACATTTACAAGGCTCCCATTTCCAAAAGGGGGCCGGCCCCCAAGGAATTTTGATACAAAACCCACTGAGGACTAGCTACGCCAGTGTTTGGGAGCGTAATACAAACGAAACAAATTTTATTTCAAAAAGTTTTGGCAATACAAACTTATACTTATATTACATTTTTGTAGCAACTTAAATATCTGTTTTTATATTATCAATGGTATCAATATAAAATTCGTTATTACTATTATTTGTAAAGAATCTCAACAATTCCACTCCTTAGAGTTGTAAGAAAGGCGTCCAATAATTGCTCAGAAAAATTAATTATTTTAATCAATGTTTCTTACATTAATGTAAGACACCTTGAGAAGAAAGCTGCAAATATTCGTGGAAGAAATTTGCATGGAGGACGATCTATGTGTACACTTGTACATTTTTCTTAAAAACATTATAAAAAGTATCAAAATGGTACGGTATTAAAAACTTTATGCTACTGATTTGTGTTTTAGAATTTTACTGCGTTTCTAATACATTTTATTCCAATTTTACGTTAATTTTATATTACATTGGATGACATTTTAAGACAATTTTCTCTTCCTTAACATGTATTAATACAATCTTTTTTATACTATTATTTCTTCCAAAATCTTTATTTTTGGAACAAATATTTAAAAAAAAAAAAGGTTAAAAGCAGTAAAAAAATAGCCTTTTTGTTTCACCTTTTTTATATGTCGTCTAATAAAATATAGTACATATATTAACTTTCACTCACAAAAATATTTTGTTCCCATTAGAGTTTTAAAAAACAAGGAAAATATTTGGAAAAACAGGAGAAATTTCAAAAACAAAAAGTCTACAAAAAATCTTTAGTCTAAAAATAAATTTTTCTAGTGTTCATATTTTGTTTTAAAAAAATTGCAAATAGTGTTATACTCTGCAACTGATGAGTAAAAATATTTAAAAACCTTATTTGAAGTAAAAAATGCATTTCGTTAATTTTTTGCGTTTGCCCGCACACTGTGTGGGTACTGATATTTTCTTCTTTTTATCTTTGATTTGCAAATATTTTTAATTCTTATAGTAAGATTATTTGTGCTTGTGTTTTTAAGAAGATGCAATTTGTCCATGGTACTGAAATACTTCTCATTAGAGATTTTCTTTGTAGTGAAGTTGGAAATTGTTCATTGAAGGCAGGAATTTATATTCTTGAAAATATTCGATAAAGAACAGGGCTTGGCCTGGAAATGTGCACTTTGTTGCTTAAGAAGAAATGGAAATGTAAGGATATTATCTCTCTCCATTGCAATTATAAGATTTAATATAATACCATGCTTTAAATTGCGTTTGCATATATATATATATATATATATATATATATATGCACATACACACACACAAAATCCTCAACCGTTTGAAAAAAAGTATGAACATGAAATTTTTTTTGCAAGTATGAGAAAAATTCTTTTAAGATATATAAACCATTATTCAGACATGCAGAGTGTACATATAAAAAATATTTAGGGGGTTTTGTGTTCCACAATTATAAAGTGAAAACTTTAAAATTGAAAATTAAAATAAAATTCTTCCATTCTCACATTGTATTAAGTATTATGCTTAGTTATATGCAATAAAAAATGTGCCTTTTTTGTACAAAAAAACAAAAAAAAAAAAAAACATCTGACTACTTAAGTTGTTAAGTTCATTTTCAAAAATTAAAATCCAAAACACAAAAAAATTATTCACAATGTACAGGTCACTTGATAAAGTGAAGAACTTAAAATATTAAGAATTTGTATGCCATTGCCTAATTTTATTTTTTGCTCTTAGTTGAAAAATACTGAAATATTTTATATTATAAAGTTTTTTTTACTAACAATAATTAAATTTAATATCGGGATTTCTTTCTCTGAATATCTTTTGGAACAAAATTATTTTCTGCACTTTAAATGTAGCGAGTAATAAAAAAAAATGAAATTTCTCCAGAGAATTAATCAAATCTTAAAAACACAATATATTTATTAGTATAAAAGTCCAAATAAACTTTTCTAAGTTCATAAACTATTTTAATATCTAATAGTTATAAAATAGATAAAAACAATATATTTTTGTGAGATTAACCAAAAGATAAGGATTTTTAATGTAAAAATTAAGACACCAATGGCATTAGCATATTTAGTTTTACCTAAGTGTCACAAAAAAATTTTAAAAAAAGTTTTGAAAGAGAGATATTTATACTTTTTCTTAAAATGGCAGCTGTTATCATTTATCTATTTAATCCATTTTCCTGAGAAAAATACATCTAAACTCAGGAAAACTTTGATGTAGAATCTACTTTTTCAAACATTCACCATCAAAGTTTCATGTATTAAAGTAAACAAAATATAAATATGAAAAAAATGCATAAAAATTTATCTTGATAGTGATCAAGAATTAAATTTTCCGCTTTACTGGGGATTATCTTATATTCAAATTAAAATTTGTGTTTTTCATGTTATTAATCATAATTTAAAATTAGTATATAAATATTTAAAGATTTTTAAGAAAGAAATTTTCTATTTTTAAAGCTTATATGTAGTTCTATAATTCGCAAGATACATAAGACCCAATTTTTGGTTTTATATATAAAGCTAAATGTTTTGCTTATTTATTTAAAATTGAGCTGTATTATCTCCTTCCAAATGTTTCTCATGACTAAACTTTTGAGTATAATTTAAAGAAAAAATTAGAAATTTGGGTACGTACTATATACCGCAACAAAAAATGTCAAAGATCAAGATAACTCATCAAGTTGGCAACCACGATTTTACATGTGTCGTATGTTCTGAATCGGCAAACATGTGTTTTGCTCCATATAATATCGGCAATAAGGTTGTGATAATGCAATAGTACCGAAATTTGCTATGAAAGAGTATTTGAGGCGTAAGATTATGTTTTATTCGTACTACTGTTTGAAATATTAATGTGTTCATATATTTTGATTTATATATTTATTTCTGCTTTTTATACAACTTATTATTTTATATGACAAATTTTCACTTGTATGCATTTTATACTTAACCTATTCTTCGCCTGAATTTTTTAAAAAATTGGTAAGGCGAACAAATAAAAAGAATTTTAAAAACAACCTTTTAAATGATTTTGAAAGCATTTAAGAATTCCATTTCAATTAGTAACTAATAAAGTATATTTGAAAATTAATATAATAATTAAATTGCACCAAAACTATACGGAGAGTTTTGTTCTTTCATTTCCGTTTTCAAAAAAGTAAATTTGCAAATGAAACATATTAGATTAGTTGTAACAAAATAACAAAGTGAGTTTTAACTTATAGTTTCACCTATTTATGACAATCTTAAAAATTAACGAATTTTTCTTCAATCTCATTTGCCACTTAAATGGCTTAAAATTTATAATTCTTATTCGTATCAGAATTCTTAAGTATCCTGTCATTTATCTCAAGGGAAAAATCCACTATGGCTCTAATAAGTTTTAACACAAGGGACAGATATAACGAAAATAGGCTTCACTGACATTTATCAGTGTCCTCTTGGGAATTAGAAGAAAAAATGTTTCAAAATTTCAATAAACTTTAGCTTTGTTAAAGTGGAATTCGGAAAAATAACATTTGATAAAGAGAATTAATTTTCAATTTAATGTTTACACCTTAGAGTATTAAACTATGAAACTGTTTGATACTTCTAAGAGTCTCTGAAAACGTCTGATACTTATGAGATTTTAAGTGAAAGTTAAATACTCTTACTCATAAAATACAAATATTTAATATAAATTACTAAAACTCTGCAAGGCAAATTTAGAAGAGTTTTAGGTTTTTATTTTAGAAATTTTCTTGGTTCGAGAACAATATATATATTTTTTTTATTTAGAAATGTAAATTCAAAAATTGGGGAAAATATCTAAATATGAATTTCAATCATCTTGAATATCATTAGAATCAGAATATAATTTGAAAATTCACATTAAAAAAAACTTAGGACATAATTACAATGAAAACGTTATTTCTCCAAAAAAATATAGGTGGCAAATTAAGATCAGTTTTGATAACCTTTGGTGAATTTTAAAATTCTTTTGAAAAAAGTTTTGTATACATGGAGTTCTGCAAACCTCAAAGTAAATTATTATGAATATAAATACAAAGTAAATTGAACGTTTAAATAGTTGTACAAACTGATATTACATTAACGGATTTCTACTCTTCAACAGATTTTCTTGACCTTTTGTACAATTTGTGTTCCATTGAATTAAAATTTTCTTACGAATAATTTAAACAAACGTTGCCTATTTAATGAAACTTTTGAAATTAAAATAAAATGACTTGAGAAACCGAAATAAAGTTGTCTTAACTGTGCGTCTCTAAAAGTACTAATTTTTATCATCCATGGTGTTTATAAAAAAATAAACTATTTTTTCAATATGGACAATTATGATTTCAATTTGTTACAACGTAAAATTTAAAGTAGCTTTTTTCTTTCCATACGTTGATTTGAATATTTATATACAGTCGGCTCTCACTAATTCAAACCTTCGATAATACGAACCTTTCGCTAATTCGAAGTATATGCTCAGCCCTAGAAAAGCTCTTGATATTTCGAACTAAAACAATACGTTTTGGTACACTCAATATTTCGAAGAAAATCTGAGGCTGGCAGACTACAACAAGCGATAGTTCGAAGTTATCTTATATAGCTCTCGACAATTCGAACGCTTACTATCATGTAAAGTCCTGTAGAAAATAAGTTGGAGCTTACATATTTTGTGTTGTATTGTCTCTTCGTGTTTCCCGATTCCTCAAACAAAAGACATTTTTATTGCTTTCCTTCTTCAAGTGGAAAATAGCCAGGCCGCCCGCACTGGTTGTCAGCCGGCCATATCTTTCGCTTAATACGTGTGTTCAGAAAAGATGGTCCACTATTTTAAAGAATAGATACGTAGGATTGTGTATTTTGCGTCGGAGTGACATGGCGATTTATGACTCATCTGCGTGACTTAAGGTATGTGGCACCAAACAGAGCATGGGCTGGACTGGATCCTATCTTGAAGAATCAATGGTGTTGGATTGAGGGTTGGTTGGATCTGAGGGAACCGATAATAGATTAAACAGATTTTTAAAGATAATTGATTTTTTTCGTCAAAGAGATTAATTATGTTCAGTATATATATGTATTCTTTTAATAATTGTTTAATGCATAAATGTATGCTTTTAATACAAGACGTTTAGCTTCTGTATAATATTTATACTGTATAATATGTACTTTTTAAAATACTTTGAAGTAATTTTATACACATGTAAAATTGTTGTTTTGTTACATAATTTCAAATTAAAATGTGCAAGAAAAAATTTCTCTCCGTGTATTTTGGGAGTTTTTTCCTACCCTCTCGATAATTTGTACCCTTGATAATTCGAAGTTTTTCATTGGTCCCTCCAACTTCGAATTATCGAGAATCGCGACTATATTACAAAAAGTTCATTTACCCAAGTTTAAATTGTTTTGGCTAGTTCATGACTAATAAGTCCAGAACTAATTGAAATATTAATGGTAATCTCTGTTAGTAACCTTTCTGCTACATATTTTGACGTTAGTAAAATATGTAGCAGACTCGGTAGTAAAAATCACTTCTTAAGCTTATTCAAAATTTAGTGCTGTTATACTAGCAACAAAGTAATCTTTTTTTATCAATATTTACGTTTTTGAAAAGAAGTAATACGCTATTTGTCAAGATTATCAGATAGTTAGGACAAGGTAGCTTAACTTTTTCGAATATTTTTTTCGGGTGATTTCGTATCATTAATTTAAAAAAACTGTTGTCAGGGAAAGTTTTGCTTAACTGAATGGGAAAGTAAGTGTTTGTAAAAGATTTAGTAATAGTAATCTCCATTAAAATTTGCTTAATTTTTTTTTTTTGCAAAGTTAAGTCGAAGTAAAAGAAAAAAGTCACTCAGGTAAGAAAAAAATCATTAACAATTAATTGATAAATTCAAGTGCGTGTTTTGAAGGATTTACATCTAGTTTAAGCTATCCATAATTTGAATATGGGTGAAATTAGAGTTTTACTGTGTTTTAGATATTATTAAAAAGTTCGAAATACATTTATGTTTTACACTATTTTGAAGAAAAAGATTAAAAAAATAATTTGATTCAAGGATAGTGAATAAAGTTACAGATTTCTCATTCTTTCCTATTTTAATTACTATACATAGCAAACTTATTCGTCTTCGGAAGGGTTTTTGAAGTTTTCATTGGAAAATAAGATCCTTAATGAAAATGCTAGTTAAATTACAAAAAAGGTTTCAAAAACTGTAACAGAAATGAGCTCAAACTTTTTTGAATAGCTAACTCTAAATAGAGAAAATGAGTATAGCTAATATTGAAAATAGCTGTAGCTAATAATTAATAGGGAAAATAGCTACAGCTGATAGTGAAAATAGCTATAGTTTTCACTAATAGCTATAACTAAATAGTGACAGAAATATTTGATAATATGCTAAAGTCTAATTCATTTAACAAATAATTCCGGCAATACAATTTGTTCAAATGAAAAAAGGTTATTCAAACATATTATGAAATATACTAAAAGGATTTGTGTAAGTCATTACATACCGAAGAAAAAGGTTAATTATTTATTTTTATTGGATCATTCATAAGCATATTGAAACAATATAATAAAAATACAAACACTCAACAAAAATTTGTAATGCTATTATTAATTCATAACTGTTTTAATTCATCTAAATTAAATATAAGATGAAAAAAATAATAGATAATTTTTCAGTAGTGTGAATAAAAACTTTAGAGAATATATAGAAGCATACATGTCTATTTTTTAAGAAGACGGATTTTGAAATTAAGGGAATAAATGTGAATGATAATATAATATTCGTAAAAAAAATAAAGAAAATTGGCCTCGAAGTACACAATGGAGACAAACACAAATATATAACAAACTTTATTAAAAAGTTAAAAAATGGTATATTTTCCCCTGAAAATTTTTGACAAAAATTCTTTTTGGAATTCTGTTAAAACGTTCTGCTATTATTTTCCTTGGATAAAAGGCTTGCGTAATGGTTAATGGACATCGTTATACCATTTACAGTAATTTATTTAGTATTCTTTATTTTTTACAATAAATACTCAGATTTTGAAGTGATAACACCATGTAGACAAATTGTGAATCTTTAATTTATACTGGATTAAAGCACATAATAATAATAATAATTTAATTAATAGCACCACTAATTATTAAGCAAAATTAGTAACTTATTATGATAGGAGAGGAGTATTTCCTCCTCCCCCCCGCTCTTGTGTTAATTTCACCTTAAAAGAACAATTTCTTAAGGAGTGGGAGAATTATTAGTGTATCTCAACATAGGTTGGAGGGCCAAAAGTTGCTTATTCAAGCTCAACCTAGATACTAACCCATGTTTAGGATTCATTACCCAAATTTGAAATAATTATCGTCCATTTGTTTCATATTTACATAAATTGAAACTGAGAACTAATCCTATTTGTCCTTACGGTTCAGTTACAGATGTTGATTTCTACATTTTCACCGCACATTTGCAAATGATTATCATTAAAGTACGAGTAAATCTATAGCGCAAAGAGCTTTGGAACAAATCTCACGAATCTCATAAATAATAATTCCTCATAAAATAGCTACTTGCATTAAAAAGCTCAGAAAATTTCTGGTCAAGTACAAAATCCTTCTTGGTTCTTGAAATATGCCCGTCTCCATCCCCATGCCCATGCTCCTTCTTTCTGGACTGATTTATTATGTATTTAGCTTACAATTCTTATACAGTTTCAGTCACTAATTTCTTTTGTTTCAAATATACTTCTTTGTGCATTTCTTTTCAGGATATTGTAATAGGTTCTATTCGGGTCTGCTACTAATCCTCTTGGAGAAAATATTCTTTAACTGTGATATTAGTTTAAAAACTGCTTCCTGTAGAGATGACTTGATTCATCCAAATGCATTTACTATTTAAGTGTCAGTCGTTGAGTTGGCGGGATAATGGTTAAGAGTTGATCGCAACCTGAAATCCAAGTGTTAGTAAGAAACGACTGGTGGTCGCGTATCTTGAAATTAATAGTAGGAAGAGAATCCATCGGAATAGTGGAAGGCATCAACCTTGCAGCTGAACGATCTATCAGGCTGCGTGTAGGATCCTTAAAGGAACTTTAAGAAAGATAATTGGTTTAGGTAATTTAGTCATCTGATTTCGGGTTTAGATTTCTTATTGCTCCCAAGGATTAGTTCTAAAAGTGAATTTCATAAGGTGTTAAAAGTAGAATAAAATTAGTTATTCTAAGATAATGTCTACTTCTTCCTCGAACCCTTCCACAACTGCAACCTTTGTGTCGTGGCAATATGCATTACCCTTGACTTTTTCATATAGGTGTACTTATGTGCATCTACAGGCATGTAATATATTCATATTCTACAGTTATCTCCCCCCCCCCCAGTGGGTGCTTGAGTGAATATTAACATCGCACTATTTAGCTACACGAGGGCTTTTGGCGACGAACCTCGTAATTTTGAACCATGGTCAAGTGACGATAACGACACCTGAGCTGGCACCCCCTCTTCTAAATACCACACCACAACAACGGGAGGACGCTTGAGCTCTCAACAGATTTAACGTGCATCGCTTTCCTACACGGTGGATCTGCAGTGGTACTGGGCTCGAACTCATGACACTCCAGCCACAAGTCCGTTACCTTAACCACCAAGCTACCGCGGCCACGTCTCCCCCCTGAGAGATTGGGGGGAGGGGAGACAGGGCTAAGCCGTTGCTGAATGAGGTTAGTCTCTCCCCAGGTGATAAATGAATAAAATAAAAACACGTCCCTGCGGTAGCTGAGTATTGATTTCACTGTTTATGCCGAATGGTGTGTTCGAGTACTGATACCACAGTAGACAAGCTGTGAGTGGGGCTGACACACATTAAATTTATCGAGGCTCAAATTCCTCATGTTAGCGGCCTTGTGAAAATATCGGGAATGGGTTTACAGATCAGGTGTCGTCCTAATCGACCATGGTTCAAAATGTTCCTTGTGCGGTTTCATATTGTGACTTTATTATACCACCAGTTACCCATCTCGAATAAAAACATTAACAGCATATTGCTGTCCTTAAATTTTGAAAAATAAATTGAATTCATCATAGGAATTGGGGAATGACTGGGGCACTTAGAAACAGTAACTGCTGTTACACTGGGGTCTGTGAAAGTATATCCTCTCTTGTGAATATTGAAGATATATAAGATTTTTCCACTTTGAAATTTCATATATGGAACGGATTTGGCTACGCCTCTACAAAAATCACGGTATATAATATTTTCTGCCGATGGGATATAGCTGAAATAAATAACTTATCTATTTGGTTTCTGGATGTCTCGAGTGGGGAGTGAATATCATAATACAGAAATGATAATGCTCGGCAGAGTCTGAATGAGATCTTCGCAGCTCTGACTTTTGTGATGTTTAATCTTGACATAAGCCTTACGATTTTATGTATCCCGCAATATCTTCAGGTCTTTAACCATTTTTTGTAGGGATATAAGGGGCGTTTAGCAGGGAATTTCCTGTTTACGCGTGATAGCCAAAATTCATTAAATAAAGTTTAATTTAATGGAAAATTTCCTTATATATGCGATACATAAGAAATAGAATATATTTATTTTTCATTTTTTTATAAGCTTGTTTAACGCGTTTTAGCATTATGTATTTATGAAGCTGTTTTTTTAAAAACTTAACGCGTTTCGTAAAATATTAATGGAAGCTTGCTGTACAAAAAGTACGAAAATGTTATTATAACCATTCTAAGGATGCAAATTCCGTGTCTAACATGTAAAAGAACAGTCATTTAAAAATGTTCGTAAAAGAATATGTAAATTTCATTTTTCTTTCATATTTACAAGGAACAAATTCCTTTTCATTTGCTCTACAACTCGCTTTAACATGATGTAACATAGATAAGTCGGAAAAAAAGTTGTAAATTTACATTGTATCATATCTGTCACATAAGTATAAACTTTATAACACAAATGATGATTGAAGACACTTTATTCTCCTAAAAATGTTAAATGGCATAACTCGGTTGAAATAACACGGTCTGAAGGGAAACGATGCGGAAACAATCTGTGGAAAGTGAAATTCATTCATTTTCTCTCTCTCTTTTTACGATTTCCCACTTAAAAAATGCAAGATTGCGTAACTGATATGCGTACATCTATCATTTTGCTATAGAGAGAGATTTTTTTTTCTTGAAAGGTTTGCATATTTCTTTGTAAGGTCTAACTTATTTCACGTGGATTGTAGGTTTTGAAATTAAAATTTTCAATTTAAAACAAGTTTTGTTTTTGTTCCTGTATTTTTTCTATAAGATGATTATTGTACACGTTTTTTTTTATTAAATAATCTGTAATACTGCGTAATTTTACAAAATACCTTTTTCCACAAATACTTCAAAATATAATAATTTTCATATATATTTCAAAATAGAAAATTACATATTCTTAAAATTTTCTATTGAGTGTGATTTTTATTACAGATAAGAGTAAACATTCCAGAAATAAAATGAAGCAATGGTTTTAGAATTTTTGATTCTATAAACTTTTTAAAATATATTTAATAAATTATTTTTTAATTTAAGGTAGTTGACTACTTTTTGATTGCGATTTTGTAAAAACGCATAAGTGAATATTTTTTTACAAGGCCGTTCACACTTTATGGAAATGATTTTGATAGTTCATTTTTATCAATAAATGCCGTATTTTTTGTAGAAGTTTGCTTCGATCTGATAGACATAATTATTTACAATAGCTCTAACTTGAATTTTTCATGAAAGTGAACATTTTCTTAGTACTGTCATATACAAATTTTACTCCATTCCTCTTGAACCTTTTTCTAAAATCTACTCAGTGTTCTTGGATGCCGTTTTCTAAAGTCTCGTTTTAATAAATGGAAAGAACATAAGTCAATCGGAAAAGTGTAAGGGGATTTCACACACATTTCATTAAACAGAATACACTTTATTCCTATTTCTGATTCTTTCTTTGCTAAATAAGCGGTAGTTAGCTTAGACGTGTCACTAGAGGCTTTGACCATATGAAGCTCAACTTAAAGTCCTTTCCATATAAGATTGGAATTTCTTTTTCTAAGTTTGTTCTAAAATATTTTGCTGATAGTAAAGTGAGTTAATTTTAGCTTTACATAAGATTTTTTTAATTTTAGTAAGTCGTTGTTAGAAAATCCTGTAACTATCATGAATTCCTTTGGGAGCTTTTCGTACGGTTATTCTCGTCAGTTAAACAATAGAAAAAATTTATCTTTTATTACAGTCTCTTAAATATCTTAATTTCTCATCGAGTGTTACCACAAATTTCCGTTTTTTAGCAGCTACGTTTTTTTTATATAATTTTCTACAGTTTGCTTTTCTTTTAGCAATATGTTTTAAAAAGGAGACGAACTTTAGGTTTAAGCATCTTACTTTAAATCTTTATGAATGATTTTACTCACAGTGCTGGAATACATTCCTAGGTTCGATGCAATGAGTCTTTGGGTCGGAGGATTTTCTTTTAAGTTCAGGAACTTTATTTTCTTGATAGTTGTCTGCGTTTGAACAGTTTTAGGATAAAGTTTTGTAGTAATGTTTTCATTTTTACTTCCAGATAGACGTTTTTTACCTTTCCAAATTAAATACATTATAAATACTTTTCATTGAAATGCAATAATGGAGACTTAACATTGTTTTATAATTTTTTGATACGAATATTTCTCCTCGGAAAGCGTAGCTACGTAACCTTCGAGCCAATACCAATTTTTGGAACCATTTTTAAAATAAAGCTCTTATTTTACATGTCAACGTGCCTTATCGTCTATTTTACATATTTTATGTCAAAATTTTATTTTACATATATTATTATGTCATTATTATTCCTTTTACATATATTATTATGTCATTATTATTCATTTAACATATATTATTATATATGTCAAAGTTTTATTTTATATATATTGCTGTCAAAATTTCTCTACACTGATATATTAAACCAGAGGGAGGTGACAAACCACGGAAAGAGTGCCACAGTATGGCACGGCAGAGTTGTAAAAGTGGCATACGAAGATTAATTACAAAGTTAAAAAAAACAACCCTTTTTAAATTTTTTTTACAGTTTTACTTAAATACGGTTGTCTTAGGCAAATCTTCACAATTTATTTGGAATACACTTAACTGAATTACAATAGAAAATTATCACATAGAGAATGTTCCTTCATTGTTGTGTGAGCTGGCGTTCCAAAGGTTTTTTCACTGGCAATATTTTGAAATTTGAGGAGCGTGTTTTATGAAATATCTTGTAGAAATCAATAAACTGCCTAGAATTTTTCCCATTGAGTGTTTGCTACTCAAGAATGCATGTTGGCAAGCTTTTCTTATTGATATTATGGGGTATTTAAATATTTTAAATTTAAAAATACAGGGGGAAATTGTACTTTTCCTGCCCTAGTTGAAATTTATATCTTCTTTTGAGAACAGTCTTTCGCTTTTTTTGGCTAGATTTTGGAGAAAGATTAACACATTTCACATCAATGCGAGAACTATCTTCCAAGATTAATAATGCTCCTAGCTATGATAGATTAAGAATGTAATAATTCATTTTTGAGGGATTCAATCAGTTCTGGGTTTCCTGATTTTCAAGATGATATTAAAAAAATGCTGACCTTTTCACAAACCTTTTTTCAGTTTCTCTGCAAGACGATAATTGTTGTCCACCTGAAATCCAAATCGAAATTATTGACCTACAGCACTGTACTACACTGAAAAGCAAACGTAAGAACTTATTTGAATTGCAGGTTATCTGAATTATATATTGAATTTTGGACATTTGTACAAATAAGCAACTTTTTTAAAAAAAATTTCCACGATTTGGTTGTCAGATATTGTAGTAGGCTTGGATCAACATATGTTTATGAACAAACATTTTCTATTTTGAACATAATAAAATTAAAATGTTTTTCAAAATTTATTGCTGTGTACCTAAAACAATCTAATTTTGTTAGAATCTTAGAGAAACTAATCCTAATATATATGATTTAATTAAAAAAAAAAACAACTCTGCAAATTCAAAAGCTGCATAAGCAAGTAGTGACTGTTTAATAATTATTTAGAATGAAATTTTTCAAGTTATACATTTTTATTTTATACCTAACCTAACTGATTGAGCCTGTAAAAAGTTTATTAATAATAAAACCTAAATTTGTTCTATTTTCTTATTTATTATATTATTTTTAAGTTTCCAATACTTAGACTTGCATTAAAAAATGTGCTATTTGCGTAAAAAACCTATAATAAGCTTATAAGTAAAATCTTTTCACCCTGTCATACTTTTTTTGCTTAAAATTTGGAAGTGGTACACAGAATCATTTTTTTTAATCAGAAAGTAGCACTCTTCCCAAAAAGGTTGAACACCCCTCTATTAAACTATGAATAAATCACCTTCTAAATCATATACTTCAAAAATCTTTTTTCAGGTTTTGTACAAAATTCTTGGCTAAATATAGGCAAAAATGTAGTTATTATTATAGCTTTTTCCATGAAAGGACACTATTTTAAAAATTAGTCCTTTTTTCCTTCACTTTTTGCACAAAACTTGCATTTAATAAACTTTTTCTTGTAATAATATTCTTAAAATAATTTTATATGTACAATCTAATGCAACTGACACTAAATATCAAAAAATTATTCATATACATGCGCTATTTTAAAATCACGGTTCTGAATCCAGTAGGACATCTTAAGTGTTCTGTAGATCATTGCTTTACTAAACGGGGGGAAAAGATTCAAACGAATATAAAAAAAAAAGATTCAAAAAGTTATCCATTACTTTTACTTCTCCATATCTTAATTTTTTGCTACATTTAAAGATTTCTGAGGATTTACTGCATTCTTATACAAAAATACTCATTATAAATAATGAATCATACACTATTAAAAGATCTATAACAAAGGGTCAAAAAATTAGTCAAATTTCAATTATTAACTAGAATTGATTGCGTAATTCAGTACCCTGGATTTTAAAAAATACTGTTACTTTTAATTTAATGAATGAAACTCTTGAACGGTGTTAGCTAAATCCTTCACGTTAAGGAAAAGCTTTTATAAGGGTTTAAATATGTATATATTACTATTTTTTTGTTCAATAGAATGCAAACGATATTATTTGAATTTAATTTATTTATAAATTAAATTATAGGAAATAGGAAGACCTAATCACTATTTTAATAAAAGTATTTCCGCTTTTTTTTATGAATTCCTTATTTATTTTCTAAGAATCTCTATTTTTTTTTAAACTTCTAAAATATAACAAAACATTTGTGTTACCTTATAATAATTCTAGGTAGGAAAATTCCATCACATATTTCTCCGTAATATCCATTTCCAGTCATTGAGTTACATTTTATATATTTTTTCCATACTAACATTTTTATTCTTTCAGCAAACAATGATTTCCTACCTGTATAGAGGAAAATAAATTCTATTTAAAGAGAAAGTAATAATTTTCTTTCATTAAACTAATGTTTATCAATGTTTAACTACTAACGACACGAACAAAGATTATAAGCAATTCGAATGCGAAATTTTTTTTCGAAGTTTAAAAATTAAGTTTAATATCCGTAAATTATTTGATACTTATTTCTTTACTTTATATATTTGTATAGAAAATCAAAAGAAATTCATTGTAGAGAAGTATGAGTATATAATAATAGTAATAATGTAAATAACACACACACAGACTCGAAAAATTTTTTAAGAAAAATGTGAGTGTGAATTTTTTTTCTACTTTTGAAAGAAGTCAATGATGTCCAACAATGGATTATTCCGTAACCTATTTTGCATTTCGCTTTCGGGTATATTTTGTTTCTTTTACTTTTCTTACTTAAAATGCAAATTGCCTATGGTCACGGAAAAGTGAAATGACTTTAAAAGGAAACTCCTCTAATTTTAGATTTGTGTTGCACTTTTGCTACTTTGCAATTCTTGGAATGTTCACTTTCTTTTGTCAAAAGAATGCTTTTAAATCTCTTGAATTATTTTGAGTTTAAAATAGCATCACTCTTTGTTCTTATATATAACATTCTGTTATTGTTCATCGTCTGATAAAATTAATTTCGTCCATCAAAACTTTTAAAATTGCTTAGCGCTGTATGTGTAATAATGATTTCCTACAGGTGAATAAAATTGCACTTAAAATTAGAGACTATAAAAATACATTGAGATTCAAGAATTTTGATTTTATTCTACTAATTGCTCTAGTTTTAGAAATAATTTTTAAAATTTTAACTGAATGTCTCGATAATATTTATGCTAAAAATAATCCCGTGAAGTATATTTGTAGCTTTTTAAAAATTTTGTTAACAGCTTTAACAGCTGTTTATCTCTAACATTGTTGTATTTTTTTCCGGTGCAAGTTTGCTGATAAAGGGAAAATTACAGTTTTAAAAATATTATAAATTTATATATTTGATTCCAAATAACCTCATTCTAAATTTTATATAATGTTCATCAAAACAACATTCTCTCTATAGTTATTTGTCTATCTTAAATTAAGGTATCAACTACTTTAAAATTGTGAATTTTGCCAAAAATTGACAAACTTTCTTATGATTTTATTTTATAGGCCATCTTATTTTAGCTTTATAAAAATACTAAGTTTATTATTTTCCGTTCACCAAAAAAAAAAAAAAAAATACAAGTGTTTTAGTAAAACACATGCCATTACTTTGAACAAGATGTCATACTTTAAAACGCGTTTTACACGAAATGTGTTTTCTTTTAAATGCTCAAACGGAGCCAGCGATTGCTAAAAAAGTTTTGAAAATAATAAACTGAAATTTTTGTGTTTGTTCTGTATAATAGTAGAAGTGTTTTAGCTTTCAGATTTATCAATCATTGTTTTATCACAAAATTTACAGTCCCTTATGTGAATATAACCACTGTTTTTTTAAGCAATTTCATACAATAACTATGATAAAGTGCTGTAGTTTTTGTAAAAATGAAAATATCTCTTATCCTGAAGGTCATTTCAGAAATGAATAACATATAGCAATACATAAGAATTGAAAAATTGAAAATGTTTTCATAAATTTTTGATACAGAATGGCCACGTTTATGTTTTATTTTTTACATTTTTACCAATTTTTTCCCATTTTAATAATAATAATTTCTTTTTCTATTCTTAATTTTAGCATATTTTTCTTAAAGTGTACTAAATAAATCTAAAAACTACAAAAAAAATCCCCAAATCTCTATTTTTTTAAAAAAAAGTTGCTGCAAGTAGTAGGATACCTAATGTGACCAGACGTCCCGTTTTGAACGGGACTGTCCCTTTTCATAATTACGAGTCCCGGTGTCCCCGAAATGAACTCTGCGACGCAAAATTGTCCCGTTTTCGGAAACCGCGCGAAGCTGTTCGGAAACCTGTATTGAAACTTGAAGGTCAGACTGTATCGGCAACTGAAGCTGCAAAAAAAAAAAAAAAAAAAAAAAAAAAAAAAAATCAATCAACCAAAAGACAATTTGACTCAGAAACAGACCAATCAGTCTCTCCATTTACGGTGCGTCAATTACTGGTGAAATCAAAAGGTAATGGTACTGATATAGATGAAGAGTTTGTGAAAAGGACGACTAAAGAATTTTATAAAACAAGACTTAATCTGGAGTAGTGGACTTGCTTTCTTACCAAAGAGATGGAGATATTTTATTGGGCAGATTTAAAAAAGGTCCCCGCATGAGAAGAAGTTCAAAAATCTATGGATGTATTAATTGAAAAGGAGTATGTTGACTGTAATAAAGATACAAAAAGTTTTTGATTAATTTTCATTAATTTTTAACTACATTACATCGCAAAAACCAACCGAATGAAATAATCTAAATGTTTCCACGGAAACTCGTTGGGTGGAAGTATTCAAACACTTTTACGCCAACAATGTACAGCATGAAACCTTTTCTATTTTAATTGAATATATTTTATGTTTGTCTGCTACAAATGCTCCAGTAGAAAAAGAATTTTCTATGATGACCAAACTGTGGACATCTGAGAAAACCCAGTTACAAATTTCAGTTCTAAAGGCAATGTTATTAATTAAGGTGAATATATAAAAAAAACGCGCAAAGAGTTTCATTCTTACTTAAAATTTTCACCAGCGTGCTGTGAAGCAAATTTGTTCCTCCGATAAATATAAATATAACTAAACATTTTGGGTATAATTTTTAATTCGTAACTTCTAAGCTAACTAACTTTTTTTGAATAAATAACTTTAAAAAAGTGTTTCTTTCATTGTAACCTGTTAATTGACTTAAATAAAACAATGTCCCGTTTTGAGTCAAGGAATAAATGGTCACGTTAAGGATACCTTAAGTGATAGAAATCTAACGAAAACGTTTAAAAGCTTTAAAAGACAAAAAAAAACCTAATTAAATTTAAAAAATAGAAGAGCTTAAAAATAACTGACTTTGCAATAAATTGAGCATTGAATATGACAAAAAGGAGTAAGAAAAAATATTGAAAATGCAATAGAACCTAAATTATCCGAACTAAGAATCCAGGTCACACAAATTAAGTAAAATGCCCTATGGAATAAGCAAAAGTACGTATCTAAATATTCTGTACAGTAAAAAAAGAATATTTACTTTGAAATATATAACAAAATGGTAAATAATTGCTCAAGAGAGAATTCAAATCAATATATTATTTGCAGGATATATATTAGATCGGGAATAAACTTAGAATAAGACTCATTTTCACTAACCACATTTAAGACGATTTATTATTCAAAAGTTTTTTAAATGGCGGTCCGGATTGAGCAACAAGCGTATTTTCAAGTGCTTACTTTAATTTTATATGAGAAAAATGTCGATATTATATGATGAACAAAAATACTTTGCAGGAAATATATAATGATTGATAGGGAGAAATTTATCGTTACTTAAGCCTAATTTTTAGATAGATAACTAGATAGTATAGATAACGCTATAGATATTATGGATTACAATATGTTATACGTAGTAGAATAAAAGGTTGGGAGATAACGATAAAAAGTTAAAGATAACGACGGACAACCACCTTCAAAATAATCCTTTGCTAACCAATATACTTTTGCCAACGTTCGCTCAATTTCTTGATCACTGCTAAAAGCCATCTTTTGCTATCACCCATGCCTTCTGCAAAGCTACTTTTACCACAGTTGATGACGTAAAATGACGAACCAACAATTGTTTTGTTATATTGATGGAAATAAATAAAATAACAGGGAGCTGAGACTCTTGGGAATGCGGGATATGGAAGCCCTTAAGTATCAGTTTTGGCGAGAAATTCTGAGACATTTTGGACCAATGTGCAGCGCATTGTCTTGCAGAAGATACCGTTGTCCACTGTGCCTTCGCTCAAACGACGCAAAATCTCTAGATAATGCTTCTTGTTCCCTGCTCTGACCCTTCCTGTCCTTAATTCTGAAAGAATTTTTTCTTCAGAATAAAAGAATACCTCCATCATGACTTTCCCTTTGGTTCAATTCTCGACCTTCTTTAAAACGCTAATACTACTGGTGCATCGTAGAATCACCGTACACCTTTCTTAGCATTTCTACAGTTTCTGTCCACCCCTCCCGTATTTCAGTTTTTTGCTCAAACACTGACAACAACTCAAACACTGTGTTCTTGAAAAAGTCACGTGCCTTAGATCTCAGAACAAACATGACTTTCTCGGAACAAAATGCCTGAGTGTGCAGTTAAAATTACATGACATGCACGAAGCCATCCTGTATGACCCCTCGGAAAACCCCAGTGTTTTTCGTGGGGATCCACGAAGGTCTCTCATTTAATGTTAAGATTTCCTTCTTTTAATGACTTTGTAAGGATTCATAGAACAGCTGAAAGATGTACCATCCTATACTAGATCACTAAATTGCCCTCAATGGAGGCAAAAAAGAAAGGAAGAAAGAAGTGTTAAGAAGTCTGTATAAGTAGCAGATATAGGATTATTGAGGAACCCTTAAATCACTCAGTCATGTCTTAGGGAGGGGTGTTCAAAATCTTGGGGGTTAGCGATGTCAGGCTGATAAGTAAAGGGGAGGGGACACGGTGATTGAAAGTTTAAGAACCGATGCTGTATTCAAAGGAGAGGGACGGTAGAATTCATTTCAAACTGCTTTTCTTTAACTGCATACTTTGGTTGTCATTCAGGGTGACAGAAATCTTTGAAGGTCTATATTCTTCCCCATAATTAGAAAGGTACTAGAGATTACATTTATAATCTATGGATATAACATTTTTGTATGTATGTGTGTGTGTCATAGGTTAGAAAACGTTTTTAAGAATCATTTTACCATACATACTTCAAGCTTAAATATTTTTCATAAAATTAAAAGTAAGCTATCAAAAGTATTCTAAAGTTCAGTTTCTTTTAGTGAAAACATTTATAAGTCCCCGTGCACCACAAAATATCACTCGGGTTTTACAGAAGTAAGTATGAAACACATATTACCAAGGAAAAAAATTAAAGTCATGAAGGATTACAAATATTTTCAAAGGCACCTCTTGTAGAAATAACTCGGAGAAAATTCAGAAGTCAATATATATTAATTGCCGCCCTTTCGGTATAGTGGTTAGCGACGCTGACTGCGGTGCCGTAGGGGCTGGGTTCGAATCCCGGAGAAGGCATGGATGCTTGTGTTGTAATCTTTCCTTTGTGTTGTAAGCCCCCGTGTTATACATTGTGTGGTGCACGGGGTTTCTAAATGTTCTCAATAAAATTTATATTAATGCCCTTGAGAGACAGTTTTGGGATCTTTCTTTCTCTGTCAAACTGGAACACAGAAGGGGCACATGTTCTACATTTTCCTCGCTACCAATATTACAATCGCAGGAAGATGACGGAACCAAATTAAATTTGTTCAAATAACTTTTAAAGTTATCATGATCAATGAGAATTTGGGTTATTTTGTAATTACAATAAAAATGGTGGTATGGCAATCTCTTATTAATGGTTGGAAAAAAATTCTTTATTTTTCAGTTTGAGGAAAGAAAATTTAAATGTTTCCGATCGATCTCTGATAAACCGAGTTTTAATTATTACTTTCAAAGATATTTACATATACTTAACTTCTATATTTCATCCCCAAATTACGCATAAATATATAATGACAATGTCGGTATGTACTTCCTTTAACAATAATTATTCCCGTTATGTTTGATCCAGCTGATATAATTAATCAATAAGCTTTCAACACCCAAGAATCTCCCTCCTTTTTGAGTCATCTTTATGAATATCATTACGGGCGGAAAAGAGAACTATATACTTCATGATCGCATTAAGCCAAAGAGCAAGAAAAATTAATTCTTTAATCTGCTTGAGAAAAGTAACCCTAACAAATGATCATAAAACCATTTCGGTGATGTTAACCGTTTAAAACGATACAATAAAAACCGTTTAAAACTCATTTTACATTATCAACATACCCCACTTAATTGCTGGCTTTTAACAAGCTGTTTCTTAATACCATAAACACGAAGATAACTAAGCTTTTATAATCCTATAAGATCTGATTGCTTCTGAATTTTGATAAGTCAATGGAGACTTCTGTCGATGAGAAACACTCCCAAATCTTTCGCTGAAAACTTGAATGATTAGCCCCGTTTCAGTCCAGTGAACACTGGGCATTTTCAAGAAAATCACCTAACGGAAATTAATTTTCTGGTGGTTTCAAAATCACGTGGAGGAAATGGTAAATGGGGGAATCGTCAACAAATTGCCTGCGAGATTAGGATGTGGCCATTTGACGGTTACAGTTGTTCAGGTTCGATTCACGATGACGGGAGAAAGTGCATCGTGTATATCGTAATCGGTGAGCTAAGGAGGAAAAGAGGTATTCAGTCACGTACGTCTTGTTATTTTGGGTGGGATAAGTTATGAAAAAAATAACTTTTGAACTGAAGAAAAATAATGTTTACACATGTGTGCCTGTTTGTAAATTTATGACCTACATCACAAAAATAATATTTGAAAATAAATAAGATGAAAGAAGTAGAAAAAGAATTAAAGCACTAATTAGAAACTGGATCATCCAAATGAAAGAAAATAAATCGTTTAATCATTATAATTAATGTTAGATTAGAGCATCTAATGCTATATTACATATTGAGAATTGGGAAGCAGAAATATTTAAACATGATTACGCACATATATATACATTAGTCACACACACTCACATACACATATATATATGTACACATAATACCAAAAAACACATATATATACATTGGTCACACACACACTCACATACACACATATATATATATGTACACATAATACCAAAAAACACTACTGAGAAAGACTTAACTCTAGATCAGGAATCGGCAACCTTTTAGCTGTGGCGTGCAGAATCAATCTACCAAGATGATTCAGCGTGCTTCATAATGGGACATTTTTGAAACAATTTGATTCTCGCGATAATGCATGCAAAGTTGGAGAACAGAGGTCAAAAATACAAATTTACACTTTTATTATATATTACTTTTGCGTCATTTAAAGATATGCAACATAAAATAAAACTATTTCTTTAACAAAAATTTTTAAAAAATAAAATTTTAAGCATGCATTTCTAAGCATATTTATTAAAATAAGAAATAGAAAACATAAAATATAAATATTTCCCTTCATTATAAGTAAATAATGAGATATATAAAATTTTTAATCCAAACCTAGTACTTGCCCCGCTTTACCTTCACATTGCAAAATCAGGGGTAAAATGTGCGACTTTTAATTCGACACGATTCTGAACATTCATTTATTAGACAATTTTTTTGAAGACTCGAAATATTTTTTTATAAGAAAATGTTTTTTTTCTAAGATAGGTAGAACCAAAAGCGGAAAGTGCAATGCAATTTTCTTTCTTCAAACAATTAAATCTCTCCAGAAATGCCATTCAATAATTTACAAAATAGCTGTAAATTTACCCTTAAAGTTATATTTTTTCGTATTTCTGTAAATGTCCATTATTCTGAAGATGTTTGTCTCAAATAAGATTATTTACAAATTTATCAACTTTTATCCACTCAAATATTGGCAAATTTGTAGAGTAGGGCAAGAGTGCCACTGAGAATTGTATTGCGTGCCACATATGGCACGCGTGCCATATGTTGCCAGCCCATACTCTAGATGATTATTTGGTACAGAAGTCTGAAGTATAACAAAAAAAAATTACGTATCTGTTTCAATTATTTTTAATTATTATTCAAAATTTATAATATCCTTTGTAGATTATCCTGTGCAGTTTTTTTTTACTTTACTTTCTGAGATTAAGATACCCGTAGAAAATATCGATGACTATCTATTTGTGATCTATCGTTGCCACTCAATGACTATTTTGAAATAAAACAAGGAAAAAAATTTCTAAACATAACTTTTTAAAAATATTTCGAATATTTTGCATAATTTATATTTCAAATATATAAACTTTACATTAAAGGAAACATTTCGAGATTTGAAATTTCTCTCCGTTACTTATCATTCGAGATATTCCTGTACGCGTAAGTTCAACAAGAAATTTTCAAATAAGCATTTTCACAGTGAAAATTTGATACTAGAAGAACACTCAAGTAGTGTCTCGTGCACAAAGGCACTTAAGCTAAATTCGCACTTAAATATAACATTGATTTATGTATATAGGAATTATATTTATTTATTACTTATTTACTTTTTGAAAACAATATTTACTTAACTTTTTGATATGGGTGTACTGTTTTTTCAATTAATTTTAAAAACTTTTTTGAGATAGCTGGTTCCAATGTTTCTCTCCTTTTTATAAGTATTTATTTCGTTAGATACAGATTTTATTGATAGGAAGAAGATATAAATTAGCAAGATAATTTATTATACTTTGGAAACAAATCTAAAAAGTTAATTTACCATTTTTCTCGAATATAGAAGTTTTATTGCATTTCTTTCCTACTCCCCTACTATGAAAAGTTATAACATAAAATAGCGTCTTTTTTCATGGGATAAAAAAAGAAGTTCTCATTTGATTCGGTTGTACTAAATAATTCTGAAATAACTAAATAAAATTGGAATAGAGAAATAAATTCGAATATATTTTTGTTCGCATTCTTCTGTATTCTATTATAATATATTTTCGAGATAAATGTTTCGGAAAATATAATTAAAACGCCCTCTCTAATTAAAATGAGTAGAAAGGATAAATATTTCATTAACAAATTTTTAGCTACTATTTGCTTACAGTTTTTGTATATTCAAACGTAAAATATATTCCATTTTTTCCTCGCTTAAAAAGTATTAATTTTAAAAAATCAATCAAAATTCATTTATCATTTATGCAAGATTCTCCTCAAATTAATTCTTCACTCACACGAATAATATTAAATTAAAAAAAAAAGTAAACAAGAATTTTTCATTTTACTTTAATTTATTCCGTGTTCAAAATTCAATAACTAATTTAATCTATATAATGAGAAAATTGCATTTATATAATTATTTTCTTTTCTTCATTCAATCAATGTTGTATAATTATGATATACTGAAAAACTTAACTTCATTTTATTAAAACTTGAATTATCTCTTAAAGAATTTGAAACCTTTAATTACTTATAAAAATATCAAAGGTAGCAAAAGTATTCTACTAAATACTCGAAAATGTTTTTCTTGCTTTTTAAATAGTACTTACTTGGAAACATCCAGTAAAATATTAACTGTAATTTTAACGAAGCTTTAAATTAGATTGTCTAATTTTTTATTTCTCTGAAGTTCTATTTTGAATAACTCAAAGGAAAAAAAAATATGAAAAAAATTATTTTATTTTAAATTTTTATTAAACGTTTTATAATTTGTAGTGTTATATACAAGGGGTGATCAAATGAAAAGGAACGAAACGACATAAAAATGAAACAGTTAAATATTTGCATATTCCGCCAAGGGAGAATGTAGCGAGACATCTCGGGATGCCATTGGAGACTCTGACTGGGATCGGATCATGCGCGGGTGCCCGCATGCGCAGGAGAGAGCAAAGGCTCTTATAAAAAGCGGCGTCCAAATGATGCGAGCACAGAATTACTCGAGCACAGAAAAAGCATTAACTCCGTTGTGTACTGTGAGACACTCCGACGCCTACGCAGGTCCATCAAGAACAAAAGACCGGGGCTGCTCACGGAGGGTGTGGTTCTGCTCCATGATAACGCGCGTCCACACGTCTCCAGAGTCACACAAATGGAACTGGACAAGTTCCAATGGGAGACGTTGGACCATCCGTCCTACAGTCCGGACATGTCACCCTGCGATTTCCATGTGTTTGGTCCACTGAAGAAACACCTGAAAGTAAAGCGCTTCAACTCGGACGACGTACTCAAGGACACTGTGAAGGACTGGGTCTCGTCACAGCCACAGGAATTCTGGGAACAAGGAATCCTGCGGCTTGTTCATCAGTGGGATCGTTGTGCTCAGGCCTATGGTGTATATTTTAAATAAAGTCTATATTTGTACCCACCGTGTCGTTTCGTACCTTTTCATTTGATCACCCCTTGTATTAATGCATTGTATTTATATCAATTTCATGAAATGAAGCATTGAATAAATAAGTATTACATTTTTAGTTCTTGAGTACAAAAAGACGATTTAGTTCTCTAGCGGTATCTCCTCGTGTTGGTTAAGGCGAGATTTTGCTGGTCGTTGAGGCTTCCGGGGGGGGGGGATCCGAGAAACCATTAAATCAGACACGAAATGATAGATAGATAT
The DNA here is from genome assembly GCA_019973975.1 of Trichonephila clavata. NCBI lineage: Eukaryota > Metazoa > Arthropoda > Arachnida > Araneae > Nephilidae > Trichonephila > Trichonephila clavata. Next base: position 191,207 of record BMAO01035546.1, on the reverse strand, counting down.
AATAGATATGACCAAAATGATAGAATAGATATTCACAATAATTCACTTCTTTAATTTAAGCTTTAGAACTAAATACGCGATATGTAGACAAGACAATGAATAATATGAAATAACGTTTGCTTGTCTGAAATGAGGTGCAACTTTTCTGAAACTCGCCACTGAGAAATCCCCCAATAGCTTCTAATAAAGACTATAATTAAGGAATAAGCGACTATAACTCAGAAACTTTCACTAGTGTATCTGATTGTTCACATAACAACAACTATTCTTTATCTTATATGCGATTTAGTAGTAACATTCATGTCCGGAGTTGAGTTGTTCTTGCTTAAAGTGGTAATTTGGTTGGACGGGGAAAAACAATTTAGAGAGAACAGCCCTCTCGGATAGTTCATTGTTACTGTTCTTAGTCGAAAAAACATCAAGAATTACCTCTATATAAATTTTGTGAAACTACGAAGAAATAATATTAATGAAATTCAAAATAGTTCCAGTGAAAAAATTACAATACTGTTATTTAACAAACTCTTAAATTATTAGTGGAACATCTGAAATTTCAAAAGATTTAGAATAATGAAGTGTTTTTATATATAGTTAAAATAAAATAACGTTCGATCAGAAAAGAATAAACAGATATAAAGTGGCCCACAAAAGTGCAGTTTTCTATTAAATTTAATGTTTTCGACTAATAAAAACTAATATCGGAATTGTTTTTTTTAACCATACCTGCAACTTGTTTTTAATGCAATAACACAATTTTTAAAACATAGTATAGCTATTATTTTGGAAAATTAATAATCTAATACCTACTAAAAATTATGCTACAAAAGTCTGCTTACACTTAAAAAGATCTCAACATAACTTAAAATACTGCATTTCTTTCTTAATTTAGTACTTAATAGGATATCTCTTAGCTTCCACAACAACTTTTAAACGTCTTGGTATAGATTTCATCCGGTTTTTTTTTCTTATAATTTTTTCATTGATATTCCTCCATTCTTCCATGATTGTTGTTTTTACTTCAAATTTTATTTTTTATATCATGTTTTCTTACTCTAAACTTAAATACTCACTAAAAATATGTTCTACTGGATTTAAATAAGGTGATTGTGAAGGCGTTTAAAAATTTTAAGGACAGTTATGGACACACCAGCAGCGTAAGTTAAGAGCAATGTGTTTAGGGTCATTATCTTGATCAAAAATAAAGTCGTTTGCAAAACCTAAATTTTCGGTAAATTATTTCAGTGCTTTTTAAAATATTTAAATTAAGCTCATGATTCAAAATACCGTCAAAAAATACCAAAGTACCTAATCCTGAATAAAAAATTCTCCACTACACAAACGCACCTCCACCGCCATGCTTATTTCTAGAAATTTCTCCTTTTTTCTTCTCCAAACTTTTATACTCCCATCAGAATCAAAAATGTTGATTTTGTTCTGAAACTTAATCCCAAGAATTTAGGCGAAACAGTGAAGTATGGAAGTGGAAATATTCTTGTGGAGGGAATTGGCTTCAGAGTTTGGTAATCTGGTATCTTTTGAAGTTATTGAGTATCATGAGCTCTATTTAAAAATATCAAAGAAAAATTTGAAATTATCTATTCAAAATTTGAGTATTGGAGCCGATTTTATTTTTTAATAATATAATAACCCCCAAAGTCTGCTCTCAACGTATGTCGCTGGTGTCTCTATAACTGTCCCCAAATTCAGGAAACACCTCTTAATCCCCTGATTTAAACCCAGTAAAACATATTTGGTAAGAATTTGAATTTAAATTAAAAAAACATGAAAAAAATATGAAGCAAAAGCAGTAATCACAGAAAAATGGAGGAACATCAATGCAGAAATTATTAAAAAAAAATTGACGAATCTACACCAAGAGATTTAAAAGCAGCTGTAAACGTTAATAGATATTCTATTAAGTACTAAGTTAAGAAAGAATGTAATTTTTTAATCTATAATGAGATTTCTTGTAATGTACGAAGACTTTTGTGGAGTAACTTTTAGTAGTTCTTTGATTATTAATTTTTCACAATAATAGTAATGCTATGTTTTAAAAATGATTATGTTACTTCAATAAGAACAAATTGCAGATATAAAAAATTACAATTCTGATACATTAATTTTTATTAGTCAAAATCATTAAATTTTATAGAAAATTGTAAGTGTACGAATATTTTTTTGCCACTACACGTTTATTGAATATGTGAAAAATAATATTTCGTTTTCATATTAATGAATATCGCTCTCATGTTATAGAATTCAAATGAAATATTTAATTTTAAACATATTTTCTGAACTCTTTATCACAATTACTACGCAATATGGCTCCTAAAATAATTCCTTTTGCATGAAATAAATATAAAATTTCATGAAAATAAGTTTAAAAACTGCTAAAATAGAGTTCAAAACTATAAAAAATAGTTAAATAGTTTCCAATTATGAGAGGAAAAATATCTGAATATCGTTTGAAATTTTACAGAAACAAAACAGTGAAATGATTATTTGTTCAAGTGAAAAACTTTCTAATCATAATTTCCTTTCTATGGAAACCGCTTTCAACCATTCAATCATTAAAATTCTTTTGGAAAATTTAAAAGTTTACAAATCGGATTGCATTGCTTCCGAATGATTGCTTTTTTAAGTTACCTAAGAGAGCAGAGTAATAAATTAAAACATACGACACTAAGTTCTGCCGTGAAACAAAATCTGGAGCATATTAACTTTCATGCATGGATTGACTTATGATCTTCACTATCAGTTAATAGTTTTCCTTGTAAGGAAGAAAGCAGAGAAATATATTTCCTTTGGGAATATTTGCATTTCCAAAGATTATGAAGAAGAAAAAAAAAAAAGAAATGTCCTTTTCTATACGAACTTTCAAAAAAATCATTTAACATTACGATTTAATTACCTAACTACGCTCTTTTAAACCATCTTTGTTTCTAAGCATAGTAATATAAATAGACGTGATTGTGATGAATACTGTTGCGTGTGTGTTGTGTGTGTGTGTGTGTGTGTTATAACATAATAATAATAATAATATTTTGGAGTCCTAAAATTGTCTTTTCCTGGATTTATTGGTAACAATAACTTTCAACAATAAACTTAACAATCTTTAACAAATTAAACCATTACATTAATTAGACTGAAACTAAAGAGAATTCTAATATTCAAGATAAAAATCCTAGTAAACAACGGTGGTACGCCGAAGCCAAGAATTACGAGTAAACATCAGCACCTCTAGTTATGCTGAAGCCATTTTCAAGATTCTACTGAGACAGAATCCGTTACATATGGTTTCTATCGAGATATACCACGTGGGTTCTGAGGGTGGTGTCAACCACACTCCACCCACTCAGACCACCCGGTCCATAATTCACAACAATGATAGATGAATTAAATCAGATTTATCTACAATTATTAATATTTTATATTTGTCTTAATTAATAGATAACATAAATTCATAAAAAAAAGACTAGGAGAGTTAGGGTATGTGTATAGCAGTGTTTCTCAATCTGTGATGAGCGCCCCTAGGGGGGCGTAATTACGTGGGGGACGCAAGCATATCAAAAAGTCGAAAATAAAAGATTATTTAAAAATCATTAATTTACTGAAATGAAGCAAAACAAAACACATTGTGGCATAATAAATATAATATAACTGATATAATATATCGTTAAATCCGGGGTATAACGCGCAATTTAACGCAAAAAATTATATAGAAATTTAAGGGTGCTCGTTATACGTCGGTAATAAAAATGAAAGCTTTAAAAATAAAAATAAAAAAAGGTGAAAATCGAAAAAAATTAGATTCCTACATATATCGAAATACTATTTATTTAAAAAAAAATTAGATTCCTTACGAAAAAGTTTAAAAATTACTATGTTCTTGCAATTTACAAAACTTAATACTTAAAACTTGTTAATTTTTAAGATTTATAATTAAAGTCGTATTGTGTGTGTGTGTGTGCAGCTTTAGCGTCAAAGTACATTATTAATACAATCAATACATTATTATTGTAAAGAGGGGGACGCAATGAAAATTATGATTGAAAATTGGGTCGCAAATGTTGAAAGTTTGAGAAGCACTGGTGTATAGTTTCGTTTCTTCGAAATAGACCGCGATAACCTATTAGTCAAAAGTTCATGAATGACACTGCTTCATTCATGTCATGCGTTACAGTGAAGGTGCCACTAAAACCGTTAATTCATTAAGAGTTAATATTAAAGTTAATTCTTTTTGAGTATTGATTTGGCAGTTGTAATGTGAATGGGTATTCATTCTATTTTTCGACTGTACATGCGAATATGTGTTTTATTTTATTTTCCATGACTCTTCACTACAAAATCTATGCATATGAAAAAGAAACTTTTATCTTATTTTGACTGCAAAATCACAGTGGTGCCCAAAATAGTGGAAACTTTTGGAAATTTTAACGTTTTTAAAATTTGTATTCTTATAGAAAATGTGACGTTTCACAGAATGCAAAATAATATATATTTTTTTAAAGAAAACTTACTACTGAGATTAGATGGAGATATGGGGATTTTTTTGTTGTTCTTAGAATTGTTTAGTACATTTTAAAAAAACTATGCTAAAATTAAGAAGAGAAAAGGAAATTATTATTACTAAAATGGGAAAAAAATTGGTAAAAATTTACAAAAAATAACTTAAACGCGGCCCATTCTGTACCAAAAAATTATGAACAAACTTTCAATTTTTCAATTCTGAAATGTTGCTATGTTATTCATTTTTGAAATGACCTTCAGGATAAGAGATATTTTAATTTTTACAAAAACCCGAGCAATTTATCTTAGTTATTATATGAAATTGCTTTAAAAAACAGTGATTGTATTAACATAAGGGATTGTAAATTTTGTAATAAAACATTGATTGATAAATCTAATAGTTAAAACACTTCTACTGTTATACAAAACATACACCAAAACACTTTCAGTTAATTATTTTAAAAACTTTTTGAGCAATCGCTGACACCCCGTTTGAACATTTTCAAAAAATCACATTTCGAGTAAAACGCGTTTTAAAGTATGAAATCTTGCTTAAAGTAATGGCATCTGCTTTTACTAAACCACTTGTAGTTTTTGTTCTAGTGAGTGGAAAATAATAAACTTGATATTTTATAAAGCTAATAAGATGACCTATAAAATAAAATCATGAAAAAATTTCGTCAATTTTTGGCAAAATTCACAATTTTGGGGTAGTTGGATACCTTAAGCTTCAATAATTATCGATATATATTAGATACTAATGTTAGTAGTGAATTATCAATACTAAGTAGAGTATGCTTTGTTTTGTATTACAGCTTTATATCGATGTTTTATTGAGCTGACGATAGTTGAAAGCTCTTTCTTCGTTTTTACTTGATGACAGGGAACAATTATAGCCTAAATTAATCCTTTAATTTGATGGGTACCTCATTCGGAAAAGAGTTTTCACACGGAGCTATAGATTTTCGTTGGGAATGAGGCCAGGACTGTGTTTCCTAGCCAGGACAACAATTCAATGCTTTTTTGTACGAAACCACTTTGTCGATAATTTTGCTGTGGGGCAGAGAAAAGAATCCTGTTGAAAAATGAACAAATCATTGCTGGGAAAGGGATCTTTGATGGGAGGTAGGAGTTAAGGTTCTAGAGTAACATCACTGTATTTTCTGGCATTCAGTGTCCCATCGATGATATGTAAGCGACCAATTCTATCGGATGACATGCATGACCAAATCATAAAACTAAATTGATTCATCACAGTTTGTGTTTCTTCACAGGATGTAACTTTTCTCCTATTTTACGTCTTACATAATTTCACCCATCACTACCGAATAACGATATCTTAGCTTCATCGCTCCATATAACTTGTGATTACTCATCATTTGTCCAATTAATGTGTAATATTTTTCTTTGGCAACTGTAGTCTTTTCTTTGCACTACTGTAAATTGAGATGAGGCTTTTTTCGTGGAATTCTAGCTCTTAATCTAACATCTCTTAATCTGCTCCTGTTCTTGAATTGACAGAAACACCAGCATCATTCAGATGCTTCAGAGACCCTTCTGATGGCCATTTTGATGACATTCTTCTATCTGGAGACATTGTCTTTTTATTCTTCAGTCATGAACAGATGTAGTGCACCTGTACTGCTTTGTTTTCTATTGAATATGTCTCCTGATATAGTAAGATAAACTTTCGGGCTCCAGGTGTAGTCACTGAACCACCTACCTGTCTTGTAATTTCATCACAGGAAAAACCCCTTCCTCATAACACAATAATCTTACATCTCTTATAAGGTGTTTAATCCACTTTTTTATTTGATGGCATTGCTTCTTAATAGAATTTTACTGTTGTTCTGCCCAGGAAACAGTTCTAATCTCAATCTCATCGAAAGCTTGTGGCACTGTTTGAAAACTCTTCTCCGAATGAGGTGCCTATCAAATAAAAGGGAACTAATTGAGGCTATAATTGTTTCCTCGCATCAAATATTAACTAAGGAAAAGCTTTAAACTATCGTCAGCTCAATGAAACATCAGCTATAATAGAAAGCCATAGCCAAAAATAAAGGCCACCTTACTAAGTACTGATAACTCATTGCTATCATCAATATTTAACGTATACCAATAAATATTGCAGCTTAACATTTTCTGTTATAAGAATATTTGAATTTTATTTCTATATTGAATTTAGCATGAAATATTCTTTAAAATGATGTATACGACTTTGCATTCTGTGTAACGTAACTTTTTCTACAAGCAAACAAAATTAAAAAATATAAACATTTTCACAATTTTGGCCACCATTGCAATATAAAAAATCATTCCAACGCTGAAGAAATGTCCATGATCAAAAACCAGTGTAATAAATATTCTCAATATAGCAAAAATTTAACCACTTTAATCAAGCGCAAAAATCAAGTATGTTTCACTGTGCGAGAAAACTTAATTAATTCTCGTAAAATGAGGGTCAAAGAATCTTACATGAATCACATTTAATAGGACGAGAATACAATAAACTAGACGAGGAGGATTCTAATGGAAATGCAAATGTATCCCAGAAATAAGCGTGCTATAGACAGTCATCGTCCTAAAAATAGTAAGATTGTTATCTATATCACATTACACTTTCATGATCTTTATTCAAACACAAGTCCAGAACTCAGTTCGGAACAGTACAGGATATGATAGGACGCAATTAATGCTCACTAAATCGGAATCACGGCACATCGCTTAAATAAATTACAGTTAATAAGGTTAGAGAGAAATGTGATACAGAAGAGAATGGTTGGTAATGAGAATGCTAATATCTTCATAAGTAGAAACACGCAATTGATTTAAATAATGAGGTCGTATCATACCAATCCTTGTTATGCGCTTGGAATTTCCATGAGAACTCTTTTTGCAAAAATTGTGTAATTTCTGTAATTCTATGAATAGAATAACGAAGTTTTAATTTTAGTTCACAGAAAATACATAATTAAAATGTTCCACTTTAATCATATGGATATGCGTTAACTGACCTAGAAATTATTTTTTATTAGTAAAATGGTATTTGGTAAGTCTACACAAAGAATGAAGCAAAATAACACACTTAACACCTTCACAGACTATAATTAATGTACAGAATTTCAAAATCCAACAGAAATCTAAATTTTTTAAGGAAAACACAGGTAATAAGAAATTTAATAATTTTTCACCAATTTTGTTGGAAAAGAATTCAAAAAATATATTAAGGGAAGACTATATATATATGTGTGTGTGAAAAGGCGCATATCGATGAAGAATGGTAAAGTTTAAGAACTTCGTTACAAATATAACTTGAGAATTCTCACCATTTCAGATATATATATATATATATATATATACATCAATATGCTAGTGTATATATGTGTGTGTATATACTAGTGTTGGTAACGTAGCTGTGGAATTTTCTGCTTTATGATTAATTGTAGAGTATTATTAGAATCTAATTCTTACACTATTTTCTTTTCCTTGCAGCTTAGTGATACAGGAATATATAGGGGAAAGGTCGGATGACTATGCTTAAACTCTACAATCTAAAAACTCTCTCTATATGCTTAATTCTATAATCTTAGTTCCTTTATATTGCTTTAATAATGCTAAGATTATTTTATTTTTTGCTTATATTATTTGCATTACTATTTATTGCTTTACTTTATTAGATATGTGGTAATTAAGTATATATATATATATATATATATGCTCAAAAAATTAGGAGAGTACATGGATTTAACGAAATTATGCAAATATTTCATCTAATAACTAAAGTAAAACAAAATATCCATAGTTTTAAGTGTAGCAGAAAACAGAAGAAAACTTCATAAACAAATCAATGTACATGAGGTGAAAAATCAGAAAAGGGAAATAGGTGCAGAAATCGTGATTTCGCAGAAGCTTTTGTTTTTCGTTTCTAAGTGATGAAATTTAACCTTTAGGCTGTTCTTTTCAGAAAAGGGGACTGGAAAAATGTCACGAAAATGGGATCTTCCGGAATCCATGGCTTGGATGGCTTGGCGTACTATCGGGAGTCTAGAATCCAGGCAAACACAAAAAACTCTAGCAGTTGCTATTGGAGAGGCAATAAGTGTCATTTCAAGGCTGTGGAATCGATTCTAAGAAACAGGGCATATTCGACCGTTTGCCAGAACAATGTCGTGCATGGGTAATGTGACCATTTATTCCTTGACTCAAAACGGGACATTGTTTTATTTAAGTCAATTAACAGGTTACAATGAAAAAAAAAACACTTTTTTAAAGTTATTTATTCAAAAAAAGTTAGTTAGCTTAGAAGTTAAAAATTAAAAATTATACCCAAAATGTTTAGTTATATTTATATTTATCAGAGGAACAAATTTGCTTTAGTATAGCTGGTGAAAATTTTAAGTAAGAATGAAACTCTTTGCGCGTTTTTTTTATATATTCACCTTAATTAATAACATTGCCTTTAGAACTGAAATTTGTAACTGAGTTTTCTCAGATGTCCACAGTTTGTTCATCATAGAAAATTCTTTTTCTACTGGAGCATTTGTAGCAGACAAACATAAAATATATTCAATTAAAATAGAAAAGGTTTCATGCTGTACATTGTTGGCGTAAAAGTGTTTGAATACTTCCACCCAACGAGTTTCCGTGGAAACATTTAGATTATTTCATTCGGTTGGTTTTTGCGATGTAATGTAGTTAAAAATTAATGAAAATTAATCAAAAACTTTTTGTATCTTTATTACAGTCAACATACTCCTTTTCAATTAATACATCCATAGATTTTTGAACTTCTTCTCATGCGGGGACCTTTTTTAAATCTGCCCAATAAAATATCTCCATTTCTTTGGTAAGAAAGCAAGTCCACTGCTCCAGATATTTAAGTCTTGTTTTATAAAATTCTTTGGCCGACCTTTTCACAAACTCTTCATCTATATCAGTACCATTACCTTTTGATTTCACCAGTAATTGACGCACCGTAAATGGAGAGACTGATTGGTCTGTTTCTGAGTCAAATTGTCTTTTAGTTGATTGATTTCTTTTTTTGCAGCTTCAGTTGCCGATACAGTCTGACCTTCAAGTTTCAATACAGGTTTCCGAACAGCTTCGCGTGGTTTCCGAAAACGGGACAATTTTGCGTCCCAGAGTTCATTTCGGGGACACCGGGACTCGTAATTATGAAAAGGGACAGTCCCGTTCAAAACGGGACGTCTGGTCACATTATGCATGGGCTACCCCCGCAAATAAAGACCGATATATCCTGTAAGCAATTCCGAACAGAACAGCCAAAGCGATGCAGATTCAAAGAATGTTTCTTTCTATAACAGGATGGTCTCAAGCCAAACAATCTGAAATAGGCTTTATGCATATGGTCTGTATGAATGTAGGCCAAGAGTGTGTATTTATTGACACCAAGACACCATGCAGATTGAAAAGGGATGTGTTGTACATCGAGATTCGATGCAATGTGATTAGAGTCAAGTGCTGTTTACGGACGAATCCGGTTCAGTTTAGAGTGTGACACCATACGCCTTTTGGTATGGTAAGAAAGGGGTACTCAAAATAACCCTATATTCGCTCCGGTAAGATCAGATTACAGACGAGGTTGTTTGATGGTATGGGCTGGTATCAGCATAGGCTGACCTACTTATCTGCATATAATTTGGAATGGCAATTTGACGGCTCAAAGGAAAGCAAACGAGATTCTAAGGGTCCGTGTCGTAACTTACACTGCAGACATTGGTGATTCCTTTCTTTTAATGCAGGATAATGCCAAAAATCATGCAGCTCGTCTTGCAAAGAACTTTTTTGTAGTTCAAACAGGGTGTTTGGAGTGTATGGAAGTGTATGGAGTGGCTAGCACGTTCTCTAGACCTAATTCTTATCCAGCACACTTGGGACTCATTCGAAGATTCAGCGAGATCAATACCTTCGCTTACTGTCCGAAACGAGGAGATTCCACTTCTTGAATCCTCAAAGTCTCATCGATAACCTCATCGCATTCTTGCTTAACAGGTGTGTGGCAGTCTTAGCAGTTCAGGGGGAGGACCACACACCTTACTAAATATCCTACGTGAATTCTAAGCAATCAGTTTTATATATTACAATCCGCCTCTGTACCCGTCAGTCTCTTTCACTGAGCTTCTCTTTCCGTCTACTGTTTTGCTTTGCCGAGCTTGTCTTGCCACTCTGTGTATATGCTGTCATAACTTTAGATACTGTACCTCTAGAAACGCTTAAAGGATGGTATGTTTCAGTCATTTGTTTCAGCTGGACAGACTCATACAATTTGTCCTCTTTTAAAATCTGAGAGGTCCGACTTTTTACACTTTTGAAAAAAATCTAAACATTACAGAACTTCAATAAAGCTACCACATACTACCAGAATACATACATTTCTATTTATTAAAAACTTATTATATTTTAATGTTTTACAAAGCGCAATAAAAAATGACACTTTTCGTCAAAGGTGTTTTTGCATTATTTTTATAATCACCTGTACATTTAGATTTTAATTCAATTAATTTCATTCAAATCCGTTACTGTTTGATTAAAAATTCTCGAATATTATCAGCTTTATTAAATGCACATAATTTACCGAATGTATATACAAAGTGATTCAAGTAAAATAAGTATTTATAGTAATTTTTATGTTTTATAATAGTGTATGTATTTGAAAACAAAAGTTTCTTTATCTACAAATGCAATTTCATATAGTATCGACCCCATAAATCAATCTTATACCAAGAACTGTAACGAAACAGAAATCTGACATCATTGATAATCTATCAAAACTATGAAAGGGAATATATGCAGAAAATTTCGGCTATGTCAGCCATCTAGTATTATTTTTATTCACAGACACATGCTGGAAGATTCGTTTACCCACAGGAAAGAGAAGGCTGAAGAAGCCTATTTTTAGAATTAGAAGGAAATACAACATATTACTTTCCTCCCTTAGTAAGATTTGTTTCTTTGTAGAAAAATTAATCGCCAGCTAAAACTTTTACTTATACCTTTTGGAGCATACATCTTTATTCTTTCTGAAAAAGATTTATTCATTTCCGTAATAATTCTCTGAGAATTGTATTTGCTACACAAGATGATATATTTAATAAAAAATTCTGATATGATATTGAAACTCAAAATACTTGCATTTAAACGCTCTAGCAAATTGTCAATATAAATATTATCTTCCCTATTTTACAATAGATTTAAAGGTATTTCTTAAAAACTCTTTTAGATTTAAGGTATCCAACTACCCTAAAAATGTGAATTTTGCTAAAAATTGACAATTTTTTTATGATTTTATTTTATAGGCCATCTTATTAGCTTTATAAAAATACCAAGTTTATTGTTTTCCGTTCACTAGAACAAAAACTACATGTGTTTTAGTAAAAGTAGATGCCTTTACTTGAAGCAAGATGTCATACTTTAAAATGAGTTTTACTCGAAATGTGTTTTTTAGCGCGTTTTTCACGTAGTGGAACAAAAGCGCTATTAGGACTTAAATTTCGTCTTCGTTCCATATTTTGTCGTACCTTTTTCTCAGCCAATAAGCAACCAATTGACCTCGGGTTTTCGGCATTGGGTCGCATTTGTGCCCTAGATGAGGCGAATCATATTTAAATTTAATAATTTTTTAATTAAAAAAAAATTCTTTTTTAAATTAAATTTTTTTTAAGTACAGTACTATTTTCTGTTAGTAAAAAGTTCCTTAGTTGCATTATTGTAAAATACAACATGTGAAAAACGCTCTAAAATTACTTGGCCATGGCCAATGATTGATATCTTGTTTGAAAATGCTCAAACGGCGACAGCGATTGCTCAAAAAGTTTTGAAAATAATTAACTGAAATTTTTTGTGTATGTTTTGTATAATAGTAGAAGTGTTTTAACCGTCAGATTTATAAATCATTGTTTTATTACAAAATTTACAGTCCCTTATGTTAATATAATCACTGTTTTTTTAAGCAATTTCATATAATAACTAAGATAAAGTGGTCTAGTTTTTGTAAAAATTAAAATATCTCTTATCCTGAAGGTTGTTTCAAAAATGAATAACATATCAACACATCAGAATTGAAAAATTTGAAATTTGTTCATAAACATTTGATACAGAATGGGCCGCGTTTATGTTACTTTTTGTAGATTTTAGCAATTTTTTCCCATTTTTGTAATAATAATTTCTTTTTCTCTTCTTAATTTTTACATATTTTTCTTAAAATGTATTAAACAAATCTAAAAAACACAAGAAAATCCCCATATCTCCATTTTTTTAAAAAAGTTGTCGCAAGTAGTCGAATACCTTAATTAGTCCATCATGTGTTCTATAGGTAAATCGAATTATTATACAAGTAGAAAGATAATTTAAAGACATATGAAATTTCTTTTTTAATTTCTGAAAATGGCTTATTATTTTTGAATTTTAATGTTCTTATTTATGTAACTGTGTACAGTATTATTTATAACGATGTAGTTAAAGTCTAGGTTTTGATGCAGGTACTCCGTAAGCTCTAATCTTTAACTTTTAATGTTTAAATTATAAAGCTGATCTTATAATATATATATATATATATATATATATATATAAATAATAATATATATTATATATATATATATTTATAAAATATATATATAAAGAAGTATCATTAAAATCTTATTTACAATCTTTTATAAAGCATTAACACTAGAATATGAAAAACAAACCTTTGATTTCTAAGAAGGAGAAATATTTAGCCGAAGGAGCTGTTTCTGTACCATCTGCTGAAATTCTGAGGCTTAGCACTGCTGTAGAATAAATAAAATCTAATGTTCAATCGACCATGAAATAGGATTTCCATAGAAAAGTCTTTTAGTTCTAATGGATTTTGAATCGAATATCTGTTTTATTACAATCAAATTTCTTGATATGAAACTAAATATAATTCAGTATAAATTTTGCAGTCTGATTCAAATAGAAATTAGTTTTTGTAAGATGACAGAAATATGAAGAAATCTCTGTATATTTAGGAATAAAATATACAAAAAAATCTAAGTAGGAGATTAAAAAAACATAGCTTCTTTTTAAAATAACTTAACACTACAGAACTTATTTGTTAATTCAATCATATACAGTGGACCTCAAAAGTGTTCGTACACTTGCAATTTCCTATAAAATTTAATGTTTTCGACTAATAAAAATTAATATATTGGAATTGAAATTTGTTAATGATACCTGCAACTTGTTCTTCGTGGAATGACATAATTATTTTAAAAAAAATAGAATAACTTTTATTTTTAAAAATTAATAATCAAAAAGTTACTGAAAAATTACGCCACAAAAGTCTTTGTACACTTAACAAAAATCTCAACATAATTTTTAATATTGCATTTCTTTCTTAATTTATACTCAGTAGGATATCTTTTAGTGTCCACAATAACTTTTAAATGTCTTGGTATAGATTTAATCAGTTTTTTGTCATTTCTGCACCGATTTTTCTCCATGCTTCTGTAATTATTGTTTTTACTTCAGATTATGTGTATATATGCCATGTTTTCTTTTCAAATAAAATTCTCCCCAAATATGTTCTACTGGGCTAAATAAACTGATTAAGGAGGTGTTTTCAGAATTTTGGGACAGTTATAGAGACACCAGTGGCGCCCATTGAGAGCAGTGCGCTTAGCGTCATTATCCTGTTTAAAATGAAGTCGTCTCCAATATCCAAATTTTGGGCGGATAACCTAAAATCTCTCTTTAAAATATTTAAATAGAGTTCATGATTCTCAATACCCCCATCAAAAAATATCAAATTACCTAATCCTGAAGCTGATTTACACCCCCACGCAAGAATGCCTCCCCAACTATACTTCATCATGCAGGTGGAGGAGTTCTTGTTTCACGTAAATTCATGGGATTAAGTATCTCATTTTTTCATTTACAAACTAATATATGCCCATCAGAACCAAAAATGTTGAAATTTCTGTAATCCCAATCAATTTCCTGTCAATTTTGAATTTTCTGAAACTTAATCTCAAGAAACTAGTTGGATCAATGAACCATGGAGATGAAAGTGTTCGTGTGTGGGGGTGTAAACAGGCATCAAAATTAGGTAATTTGGTATTTTTTAATGGTATTGTGAATTATGAGCTCTATTTAAATATTTTAAAGAGAAATTTTAGATTATCTACCCAAAATTTGGATATTGGAGCCGACTTCTTTTTTTAAAACAGGATAATGACGCCAATCGCACTGCTCCAATGTACGCCGCTGGTGTCTCTATAACTGTCCCAAAATTCTGAAAACACCTCCTCAATCAGTTTATTTAGCCCAGTAGAACATATTTGGGGAGAATTTTATTTAAAAAGAAAAGAAAACATGGCATATATACACATAATCTGAAGTAAAAACAATAATCACAGAAGCATGGAGAAAAATCAATGCAGAAATTACAAAATACTGATTAAATGTATACCAAGACATTTAAAAGTTGTTGTGGACACTAAAAGATATCCTACTGAGTATAAATTAAGAAAGAAATATAATATTTAAAACTATGTTGAGATTTTTGTTAAGTATACGAAGACTTTTGTGGCGTAATTTTTCAGTAACTTTTTGATTATTAATTTTTAAAAATAATAGTTATTCTATTTTAAAAAAAATAATTATGTCATTCCATTAAGAACAAGTTGCAGATATCATAAAAAAATTTCAATTCCAATATATTAATTTTTATTAGTCGAAAACATTAAATTTTATCGGAAATTGCAAGTGTACGAACACTTTTGAGGTCCACTGTATATATTTTAAAAAATTTCCGTTCTTCTTACATTATATCGTCGTATTTATTTTTCTATTTAACTTCCAAAGAATAAAAATTATTTTCTGAATTTATGTAAATTTAGTTAATATCTAATTTTCAAGACCCATAAGAAAGTTAATAAATTTTATTTCTTAACAAGTAATTATACATATTGAAATTTAAGTAATATTTATTTATGAAATGACCCAATAAAAGTTTTATATTAAAAATATGAGTACATAAAGTTGCCCTAAATATAATGCTGCGTTTCACACTTATACATAAACAAAATATTAATATTATATTTGTAGTTTTTCAACTAAACAAAACAGTTTTAGATGAAAAATTAACATGCAAAAATTAAAATAAATAAAAAAAATAATTTTTCATGTAATTGTGTTTACAATTATTCACACTTATTATGAATTTAACTGAAAAATAGAACAAACAAAAACGTTTTAATAAACAACGTTTTTGAGATATTTAATATAGGAATAAAATAACTATAGAATGTTTCCTAAACAAGTAATAGAATTTAATTTCCCATCTGTTGAAAAACTAACAAAATATAGGATGTTTAAGCAATTCAGTTTCAACCGTTTGCGGAAATATTTAGAATAAATATTTTAATCTTTAGAATATATATATATGAGTGTGTGTTTAGTCTTACAAATGTTCTTTAGAATATCTGTAAGAGTAAAATACAAGAAATAAAATTAAATTGAATTTATTACTAATAAAATGTTTTTGTATAAAAAAGTTTTATTTTTATTTCTAAAGATATAAAAGTAATATCTCCTGCTTTTAAAATGTACATACTATTACATATTGTATAACGTTAAATTTTCAAAGCTGTATGTAAAAACTGAAAGGAAACACTTAACAAAACAATTAATCTATTAATAACTTTTGAGATCATCAAAGTAAAAGGAAGTAATTTATAAATAAAGCACAATTTATTTCTATTTAATCATAATATTTCTGCATATATACATGAAAAAAGCTTCGTTTCTCAAAGTTTTTTTAACTACATGTTTACGTATAATTTCTTTAAAAATGGAAAACGCGATAACAGTTTTGTAATATTTGCCTTAAAATACTGAGATAAGAAAAAAAGAAAAAATTTTTATAAGTTTTCCAGATTCCCCTATTTATAACTTTTCTAAAACATTATACTTTAAAAAAATAATTTTCATCATTCATAACGCTATTTAGAAGGAAAAACTTAATTTTTATCTGCCATTAAAGAATCGAAGTTTTGCTAATAGGAATATATTCCTTTTTAAAAAAAAACATTCTGGAATCCAATGACATGTTTAAAAACTTTAATTTATTAGAATAAATGTACAGTGAGAATTATATTTAGAAGTTCTTTTATATATATTTAGAAACATAATGCATTTCATATTATCAGCTATAAATAAAAGATTTTCCAGCATTATTTTTAATTTAAATTTTAAGAACTGAAATCATTATTTTATTTTCCATCCACTGATCTGACTGTTACAGGAATTTTTGTAAGCATTCACAATTTGCTTACTTAATTATAATTTACTTTACGAAACTGCTGTCTAAGCCCACAGTTTGAAATTTATATTTTTAACTCAGAAAGGGTATGTAAATTGTCAACGAGGCTCCCTGCTGAATAAACACACAGAACAGCATTAAAAATAGATTAACTTTCATTTGACCTCTAGATCGCTTATAAATGTGACGAACACAGCACTATGTATTAACTAGTATTACTAGTAAGTTGAACTTAAATTAGTAAAGTCAGCATAACTGGTCCCTAAAAGTTAAAAAAAAACAGATTGGAATATATAAAGTGCTTTGATACATGCAATTTAAAAGTGAGAAATTATTTTGAAATAGTTTTGAAATGCATTAAACTGAATAAGTCAAAAATAGTTTAAAAATTCCGAATATTTTTGTAAAGTAATAATGAAATTTAATTAGGAGTGTGTGATTCTGTCTACTCTATAAGCTACATAACGCACAAATATACATCAGTTATTTATAATAATCGATGATGTATATTCCCTTTTTTCTCACACAATTCACAGTAATAAAAGCATTTCAACAAATTTTATTCGAAAATATATAATTATATAAAAATTTACGTAACAAATTTAAAGGACTTTTAAGACATTTTCTTTTCACACGATTCCTAATAGTAAAATCATTTCAACACGCATTTTATTCACGGATGTACAATTTAAAAAGTACAGCATACAAGTAAAGGACTTTTAATTCATCTGTTCTTATTTTAAGGATATATAAAACAATAAAATCATATTGCACGGCCACAATTTATATTGCAATAAAAATGTATTTATTTTTAAAGTAATAAGTAAATATGCTAAAATTAAATAAAGTTGATACCCTTTCCAATCTTAATTTTTTTCCTACATCTTTGGTGTTTAACACGATCGAATATTCGTAGTAATTACAGTTCTCTAAGACATTTCTTGAATTTTATATTTATACAATGTTAAAGAGACTATAGCAGGGATGGCGAACCAATGGCGAGCGTGCCATTGATGGCACGTGACACAATATTTTGAGCACTCCACCGATCAAAACGGTTTGCATTTTAGTTCAAAATAACAAAGTTCACAATGAAGAATTACAATCAAACGCGAGTGATTGGTCGCGGTGCGGCGGGGGCTCGTTTTTTATTGTTTTGCCTAAGTTACGTCGTGAACTGCAATTGCTAATGATGTGAAGTTAAATTTCGTTGACACTACTGTATTTTAAAGTTATATTTACAATTTCTAAACGTTATTTAACATTGCTAATTTAGCAAAAAAATGAAGAAGTGCAAGATAGTTAATGTAACATAGAATTTCAAACTTAATGAACCGAGGAATATGGCATGATTAGTAAAGGCAACAAAGTGGTGTGGATTTTATGTTCTGAAACAGTTGCATGTAGAACATCGTCTGTAAAACGGATTCCTCTGGCACATTTAACTGTTTGAAGGAGCTGGTTCTTGCTATTTTAACCACATTTTCATTTATCTATGCCTGCGAGTCATTATTCTTAGAGATGAGTAACTTTAAAGATTAGCTTAAAAACCGTTTGGCAGATGATTCCAATTCAACATGCATTCTGCTAAGAGTAACATCTTATAATCTTAGCATGATATTTATCATCTAATCTGCAACAACAGAAGTCACACTAATGTTAATTTATATAATTTGAATTACACGTATAACTAAAACATTTACTGCTATACAGTGCAAAATGTATTTTTTCATTGTTGCATTTATTTTTTTTTATTTTCCCAATAATCACAAGTCAAAATTATTTGACGACACGTCTATACCTCATTAAACGTTCCTTTAGAAAAAATGGCACGTTGATCTATAAAGGTTCGCCACCCCTGAACTATAGTATACATGTTGTGAAAAATTAGTTTAGTTCTTGCGAGAAATTTAATTAGGAAAAAAAAAATATTTCATGAGCTTTTCCAGATGAAATCTAAGATATAACCATTGATTTATATAGAATACGTAGCTAATTTATTTTTAATACTTTAGTAGCTATTAAACGAAGCGCGTTTAAGGTAACTGGGACGTGAAAGTGCTTTAAATTCTGCATTTTTTATTTTACTTTTAAAAAATAGAGGGCACTTTGCTGCTTCTATAGATGTATTATTTATGAGAATTCGATCAAGCGAACACTAGAAAACTGAATTTTAAAATTGGAAACAAATGTGATGTAACTGTGATTTAGGTACACTTTCTTCAAAATCCGTAGTGTATTCAATATGTATTGTAAAAAACTAATTTTTCTATTCGAAGAAGGTAACTTTTTTATATTATATGTTCAAATTTATTGAAAATTTTACATTTTTTGGGCAAAAATTACGGAAAATTTAAATGGTTTGTTACAAAATTTTGAAAAAAAAATTTGTTTTTTTGTCTTGTTGATTATGTCTAGTTTTGTATTTATAAATACTCAGTGTATTTTTTAAATTATAAACCAAGTAGATATAGTACAAAGTAGATTTTAAAGATTATTCTAAATTAAATACACAGCTTGTAAAATAGACATTTCGTTTTTCCTAACTTCTTATTGTTAACATTTGAATGCTCATGAATAACTCTATATGTTTATTACTTTTGGTTTTACATTAAAATAAATAAATATTCATATGTATGAGTGCAAAAACAGAGATTTTTTTGTTATAATTTTTAAAAACAGAGTTCCATTTAAATTAGACATTAAATTAACTTCGTAAATTTATCAAAGAAATATTTTGTGCATTTTTATAACGATAAAAATATGTGTAAAGAATTTTGTAATATCCTGTTATGATGTTGTTCAAAGGGAAGTAAAAATACTAAAACTTATAGACATAAAAATTCGGTATTTTAAATGGAAGAAGATGTGAATCGTAAATAGCACGTATTGATGAAGTAGGGACAGGGTAATTAAAAGGACTTCAAAAGAATCTAGAATTTTAAACTTACAATTTAAAAACTGAGATATGGCAGAAAATAATCCAATTAACAATGTCATGACTTTATATTGTATTAAAATATATTATTTTACAAGTCATAGATGAACATATCTTTATTTGCAATTTTCTCAAAACGCATTTTTTGGTGATTCCGGTACACTTTCCTCAAAATCTTCTTTACCTATAGTGCTGATATTTTGCATAATACAAGATTAACAAATTTTTAACAAAGGGAAGGAATTCGTTTTCAAATAAACATTTAGAAATTTCAGATATAGCGCAATTTTTGCATAAAATTTAAAGGAAATTTGAATCACTAAATTAAATTTTAAAAATTTTTTTTATAAATTTATATTTTAAAATTTCATTCTGTTTATTTTATGGATTGTTATGTTTACAAAAATTCAGTGAAATGTTACAGCTATATGTGCCGTAGAATGTATGTAAAGTGCACCTAAAAGTAAGAACATGCTTGAAAATAAAAAAAAATAGTTATTGCTTAATTATTGCTCTTACAGATTTATTTGTAATTTAAAATGAAGTTTTTTTACATTAACAATTACATAAATATACAGATAATTCAACGTAAATTTTTTATTTTCGTTGCTTTAAATTTAAGTAAGTGAGAGCCATTTAAAGTTGGTGCAAAATAAGTTCATTTTTCCTTCTCGCAGACGTCCCAGTTACCTTAAGTGAGGAAAACTGATATTTACAACAAACAATGAATGCGATGTAAGAGATTTATCTTATTTTATGTATAATACCATGAAAGATAACTCATGTTATGTACTAGATGATAAAACATATCGTATAGACGTGATGATAAAACATAATTATTTAATGTACTGATGATAGTTAAATTTTTATATCATGATATGATATAACTGATTTTTACATGCATTTGTGATAAGATATTTTTTATTTGATAAGAACACGCGGTACATTTTCAACAAAAAGAATTAAGAGAACGTATAGTATCAGATTGATGCAATCAGAATTTCATACACCATAGCAAACATTCAAATATTATTCAATTGCTTTTAAAGGAACAAACTTGTGGATTTTCTATCTCCTATTTTGTTCTCATTCATGTGGTCACGTACGATCCAGTTCTGTTTTGCCTGATTGCTCAAAAACTCATTGAAGTCGGGGGATTGGGATACCTATATCCTCCATGCTTTACCAAGAATATTTTAAAGATTTACAATGAGAATGTTTCTTGTGAGGTAAAGGAATTGATATTCTTTTTACTACATTGGATTTAAATGACTAATCCTATGTTACCCATTTTTTTTTCTTAAAGTTATTTCAGAAAATCATTCCTTGAAAAAGATCAGTAATTTTTTTTTAAAATTTCAAAGTTAAATAATAAATTTTTATATAGCAAGAATCATTTTTTCCTTCTAGTTATATAATTAGATAAAAACGTTGAAAACAACAGAATAAGGGGTATTGTGGCTTCAGGAAAAAGCTTTCGCTAGTTATTCTTTGGCAACCTCAACTAAAATGTTATCATATATAATTTATTAAAATAATTTTATATTAAAACCCGTGGCTGTAAAATAAGGAAAACTGTTTTTAAATTATTTATATATTGAACCGAAATAAACAAATTAATGTCTAAAAGTCGGTAATTTAATTATTAAAATTAATATCTAATACCTAGGAATATAGCAGTCAGGAAACATAGAAATTTAATACATTAGGTTTACAGTTCGCAATAAAAACTAGTTAAAGCTTTCTTTAGTAAAAACGCATTAAAAGCTTCTTTGTTACTCTTTTTTGATCGCTGATGCTTAAAAAATAACAATCCAAAAAAAAAAAACACTTCACCTTAAGAAGCAAAGCGACAAATCAGTCACTTGTAGCGACTAACGAAGCTTAGAAGATGAAAACAAGGAACATGATCTGATTCTAACACGGTTGAATAAAGTAAGTCAAAGTCATTCTGAATAAGAAAAAAGTATCCTTATATCTTTTGTAAGAAGCTTATAAGGGCATTTTTTGCCTCTCTCGTCCTGACGAATTGTATGGCATGAAGCTACAGCATTCAAACAGGCATTCTAAACAGGACTAATACACTTAGAAAAGTGGAAAAGAGAGTTTTGCAAGCTTTTCAATGAAATTAAATTCTACAACTTACTCTTAATTGCAATAATAATTAATAATTAAGAAGTCAATGGTGAACTGACATAATATACGCATTGATATTTATAGTAATTTAGTTGTTATCACAATAATTGTGCATTACATACACAACCAACTCCTTTTTTACACAGTAGATACGTTCCTTAGAAAACCGTGCAAAAATCGTGTAAAAAATACATGCGACATATTATAAATTTGGGGATATGTCCCACACATTTAAAATCATGCAAAATGAAAAATATCTTCCCGAAAACCCATTCAAAACAGTAAAAATAAAATCCATGTTACGTATGTATAAAATAAAACAATTCATTTTTGTTACAAAAAGAAATTTAAATTAATGCACAGAGACAATTTATAGTCTTTGAGTCAATTTATAGTCAATTTAGAGTCAATTTATAGTCATACAACATATAAAAGTTCAATTTGAAATTACCAATAAAACTACTAACAACTATCCATTTTTACTTTATAACAAGCGTGCAAGTTTATTACGAATTGGATCGAAAATGCTATCATCAATAAATGTGTCAGACACATCTAGCACAACTGTCGGTTTTGATTCAAATGAAAAATTTCGTTTGTTCTTAATGGCCTTAGCTGGATTTTTTTGTTGTTACAAAGTCTGTTATTAGTATTTATTTTTTTTGGTGTTTAAGTTGCTTATATGTAATTCATGATATCCTGCTACACAAAACTTAAGATTACATTGAAATTTTAATGCACGTTCTATGACAGGATCCTGAGTAAGAAAATGTTATTCCATATTTATAGCAAATTTTAAGCCCTTGTAAATTAAATCATCTGTTAAGGTATCCGACTGCCCTAAAATTGTGAATTTTGCCAAAATTTCACAAATTTTCTTATGATTTTATTTTATACGTCATCTTATTAGCTTTATAAAAATACCAAGTATATCATTTTCCGTTCACTGGAACAAAAACTACAAGTGTTTCAGTAAAAGCAGATGTCATTACTTTAAGCAAGATGTCATACTTTAAAACGCGTTTTACTCGAAATGTGATTTTTTAAAAATAATCAAACGGGATCAGCGACTGCTAAAAAAGTTTTGAAAATAATTAACTGAAATTCTTTGTGTAAGTTCTGTATAATAGCAGAAGTGTTTTAAGCTTCAGATTTATCAATCACTGTTTTATTACAAAATTTACATTCCCTTATGTGAATATAACCACTGTTTTTTTAAGCAATTTCATATAGTAACTGAGGTATAGTGCTCTAGTTTTTGTAAAAACTAAAATATCTCTTATCCTGAAGGTCATTTCGACACTTTATAACATAGCAACACATCAGAATTAAAAAATTGAAAATTCGTTCATAAACCTTTGGTAAAGAATGGACCGCGTTTATGTTATTTTTTGTCAATTTTTATCCATTTTATTTCTAATAATTTATTTTTCTCTTTTTAATTTTAGCATATTTTTCTTTAAATGTACTAAAAAAAATCTGAAAACAACAAAAAAATCCGTAATCTCCATTTTTTAAAAAAAAATTTGTCACAGCCAGTCGGATACCTTAATAGCTGAACGTAAATTCAACAGAAAAACTTGTTGTAGAGGTTCAGTCTATTCTGTACTACCTTGAAGACTGTGACATCCACTTTTCTTATGTTCGGGTCCATAGCGGAAATCTCGGCAATGATAGAGCGGTCCAGATGGCCAAAGAGGCAACTTGCCAAGATATGAACCTCTCGATGCCTGTGCCATTGTCCCATTGGAAGCATTTAGCTTGGGAAAGAACTGTTTCTGCCTGGAACACCGAATTCTTCACCTCGCCTAAAGCTTTGTGGACTAAAAAGTTTTTTCCGACCATTTATCAACGGCTAAAATGTAAGAAATTTGTTACTGATTTTAAGTTATCCCAGATTCTAACAGGACATGGAAATTTTAAGAGCTTTTGTCTAGGTTTAATTTAATTGGTAGTGATATTTGTTCTTGTGGTCAGGTTGCTGAAACTGCGAAACATGTATTGTTGTATTGTCACCTACATTTTAGTAAAATAGGAATTTTAAAAAGGAGTTGAAACGATTAGGTATTTCCTTGCCACCTGTTTCGTCTTTGTAGGCCAATTGTACTGAAAGCCTTAATGTCTTAAGAAAATTTGTTTACTCTGTACAGATTTTTAAACTTTTATTGGTACATCCTCTTATTTATATTTTTGTATTTCCTCCCTTCCTTTTTATTTTATATTTTTATCTTAAATGTATTTTTAACTTTGCTTTAAATTTATATAATTGTGTTACTATCTGTAAGTCTCATGTTATGCAATGTGGAGCATGAGGAGTTTTGCAAATAAATTAATTAAAAAAAATAGCTGAACTTAACTTACGACTTCGTTATTGTAGACTTCTTTATAACCGTAAACTATCATATATTCGATCAAATAATCCTTACCCAAAGGGAATGAATCCGCTAATTTTTAGGTTGTACCAAAAAAAAAAAAATCGTTAAATTAGTGTACCGTTTTATTTCAAAATTGTGTAAAAAAAGACCGTGTAAAAAAGAATTGGGTGTACTTTCATTCAATAAGTAGGACCAAAACAATGTAATTATTTCATTTTATTCATTCAGTATTAAAATCTCATAGATATAATATTACAATGAGTTAGATGAGTATATCCTTTTTTAGAGGCCATAGCAACCTAATGGTCTTGGTCATGAGCTCGTTTATGGCTTTGTCGAATCCTGGTTCCACTGAAGACCTAGCGTGTAGAAGAGCTGATGCACATTAAATCAGTGGAGGCTAAAATTCCCCACGTCTGCATGGTGTGAATGTTTGAAAAGCGGAATTCTGGCTAAGGTGTTTTCCTGGGCTCTTGACCGCGGTCCAAATTCGAGAGTATGTCGCCAATAGCCTAGGCGTAACTTCAAAAGGGCAACGTTAATAAAACAGGCAATCAGTCGTTTCTGTTTCATGTGCTGTATGAAAAAATAACATTGTAATAATGAAATTCAGAAGAAAAAAATTTCCCTAAAGTTTCTAAAACGATGCAAAGAAATGAATAAACTTTTCATAAAAATTGATTCCGAAAGTTTTATGATTGATTGTTGATTATCTACATCGTGAAGATAAAATACATTATCATAAAATGCTTTCAAAGGCAGAAATATAAGTTTATTTATTTAATCATCATGAGCAACAAATTTGATCATAAATCATTTCCTCATAAAAATCGTAAGAAATAATTAACAAATTTGAATAAAATCCTTCTTTTTACATATTGGTCTGCTTTATCTGTTTTATTACAATCTCAGTTTTATTACAATAACTAAAATTACAAATCTTCGTAAAAACAATATTTTAAAAATATTAAATAAATATATTAAATATATACTTAAAAAAGTTCATAAAAGTCTAACATTTTGTAAGTACACTTGGATATCAGTAATTGTAATATTAACCAATGAAATATTGTACAGTTAGATTATTAGATTGGACAGTTTTATGTTTCTTGATAGGGGAAGTAACATAAGAACAATAGTAAATTAGTACAGATGGAGAAGCAAACGTAATGCACATATGTGAAATAAAATGAGTTATATTGAATTTGTACCATCTCATAACTTACAAGAAATTTAACACACACACACACACACACATATATATATATTTCAAATCTGTAAGAAACTAAGCTTTTTTTTAAATATCCAATCACAAAATACTTACTATTCATTAACTTTTTTTTAAACAAAGCTATCAAAAGGTTTTTAAAATGTGTTTCTAATTTAATTTGACGAAATATACAGTTATTTCTTAACTTAATAAATAATAACCCTGTACCAGATTGTTTATAAGTGATATATCATCATTTGCAATTTATGTTCTGTGGATATTTTTAGTCTTTCCAAAAAATGGCCGTAAGAATTTAACCACAGCAGTTGAGTTTAATCCCCAAGTATGTTGAGTATTCCTTAAAAAGTATTGGAAGTACGACTACCTTGGGGGTCAGGAAACTATTTCTGTATTTTGTTCAGAAATTTAAATTTTATTCCTCGCACTCGGGAAATTCTAAAAGATCTGTGAACTCTGAACCGAACAAAAATAGCCAAGAACCTTTCATACTATTGAATGAACACATCTATGCATTTTACGCACATATTTATCAAAATAATCTACGTTCCCATATTTGAGAAAAAAATTAAGAAAGGCTTTTACTTTAATTAAATAGGAAACGGTCAACGATTTAATAGATTTATAGGCCACCACTACTAAAAGCAGCTTTGATCGCTAACTTGCACGAAACGTAACCGACTACTCTCACGTACGTAAAATAAATTACGTAAGATGACAACATAAAAATGTTCAAGAGCAGCTATGAGAGCAAACTTCTTTTTATTGAAGACCGTTATGCAAAATAGACGCACTTTTCACACGCTATTTGTAAACTTTTCCATTCAATTTCATCATTAAGCATGAAGAAAAGTATGAATTTTTTTTCTTGCAATTAAAATACTGTATTGCTTAGAAAAAAAAGACTCTTCTAAATACTAACCTATTTGGATTTCACAATGAAAATGCTTACGGAACAACATAAAGAGAACAGGAATGTCATTACGTATATGCTTGTTACTTTGATTACCTACTATTATATCCACTGGTGTGTAACTTTGTCTATTACCATTCTCGTGAATATTCGCGGTTCACATGTGCCACTATGACATGTTTTTCTTCCAAGAGGTTATGATTTTCAGAACAAAATAAATAGCTGATAAACAGTGTTTTGGTTCAAATAGAGCAGTGAATGTCTTAAATGTAAGACAAGAATGTTTTAATAATAAGACAAGGGTGTCTTATAAATGTAAAATAAATAATTATTAAGTTATTCTGGAATGTTTTATAGTCGGAGAATTTGAGACAGTAATATTCTATTTTGTTGATTAATCGCTGTTTCAGCAGCAGTATAAATTGCAGAATATATTATTTTAATTTAAATAAAATCATAATAATCTAGTTTTTAAATAAAAAATATTTTAGTTTATCTCCTTTAAAGATAATGATCACACCAATTCTTTTTTAAAGCTTATTTCATTTTCGAAAGTGAATCGTAATGTAAATAGCTATTTGATTAAATGAATTGATAATCATTTGTTTATAACTCAGAAACTGTTTTAAAGTTTGTACTTTAAGGAAATTATGTCAATCATTTAGATGCTAAGAATTTAATATTATTTTTTTTTAAAAAGTATATCGGCTTATGAAACATTCAATTGGTGTCACATATAGAATTTTGAACAAATATAGATTAATTTTTCTATTTATTTTACACGAGTGGTATTTAAATAAATTATTTTTAACAAAAATATCGAGAACTTTAATTTGCATTTATTTCGTTTTAAATACTCTTTTAAAGCTTTGGCAACAAGCTTTCTGAATATATTTGCAAAATAAAATACGCTTTTTTTTCAATAGCTGGTTATTAATTTACAATTCACAGTTGGGGAAAAAAAACGAAAGGTAAACGAACTTTGAAATAATCAACAAATGCAGATAATTGCAAACAGCACAGTTTATAAAATTTGGGGAAATAAAATGAAATTATTACACTTGGCGATTCCTTTAAAATCTTGAGGCTAGAAAGATAGATTAGTTACGGTAGTTATATTTTCAATAAAAATTGTTTTACAAATAATATTTGATTTTGAAGTAAAATTTCTCTGAGGTAATATTTTCTTCTGTTTCAAGTCTAAGTTAATAAAGGGTTCGTTTTAATAATGCTATTTTTAAAATAATATTGCAGCTGTCTTTTGAACAAGATAAAGTTGTGTAAAAAGTATGGAATACGGTACTTCGAAATAAATAGAAGCTGAGGAAAAAGGGTTTAGTTTATTCAAACATCACACTCTAATAACGGAAAAATAATCAAAAAAAAGTTTGTAAATAATATCACTGAAACTTTCTTCTTATGCAGCGTGACTTTAAATTAATTTTTTAATGATTCTTGGAAGTATAATATGAGAATTTTATTATAATCTTCTCAAATTCATTATGTTTATTTTGAATTTGATAGTGTTCAGAATTTGTTGCCTCTTCCTGTTGCATTAAGAGTAACTCTGAGAGTAATCTAGAATTCACATGAACTATCAATACAACACATACACTAAAGCATAAGTGCTCAGAATCAGATTTGGCTTTATTTAGAATAGGAACCTGAAACGGTGCAGCCTCAGCACATCAAAACATTCAACATTGAAAATCTTCCAATTCTGCTTAATACAACTGTTAATAACATATTAATAATTATAATGTCGTATAAATATAATTGCTGCTGTTATTCAAGTATGTAGCTATTGCTCTAAAGCCGGGGTGGGCATTGTCGATCGGTAGACCACGAAGACATTTTGGAGTGACCACTTTTATAAGACCAAAGACACGCATACTAAAAGAAACATATTTGTGGAGCACCGAAGGCAGCTACATAGGAGAATCGGCGTTTCGCAGTTGCTGGAACTGTGTTTACTAAAGCAAATGATTCCATACATGTGTAGACGACACATGTTCATTGGAAGCGCAATGATGCTTAACCCGTTTGCTGCCACTATAGGACAAAAAAGGGATCACCGCGATGCCAACCGTAAAAAATAGTTCCCCCCACACGCCGACTGAAGGGAAGAGCAAATCTTGATGATCAGCTGTTCTCGCGATAGTAAGAGACTGGCTACTGACACATCACTTCACACCCCGCGCTTTTGCGGAATTGGGTACCCTCGTTGACGTTACGTCCCGTGTTATCAAGGGACCCGGAAGCGAATAGTTAAGTATATACGTCGGTTAAAGATTCATTTGTTCACGTAATTTCGCTGCATTGAATACCTCCATGCTCCTCGATCTAGTAATCGTTCATAGTTGTTCAAACATTCAACATAACAATTTTGTGTTTTTGTAGCATGAAGCTAGTAATCTGTCATATTTCAAAAAATTAGTACTTGTAGTGCCTCGCCATTTGTAAAAAAAAAAAAAATAACATAGAAAGCCACGCGATAGAAGTGAAACCTCTTTGGCGACGTTGGCCGTAAATGCAGGAATAGATCTAATTATATTAAACTGCTGAGATAATTTTAATCAAATAAAATTCGAACTTCATTTATTGTATGAAAATATTTTTATTCAATTTTCTGCATCATCATTTTCCAAGAAAGACACAATAGGTGTGTGGTAACTAAAGTAGGATATAAAAATCCTCGATTGTATTCAATCAAGAAAATGTGAGAAAACTGCATCAATCGTGGTTCCGTATATTGTTTTTCCTTCTCTAGAATAAGTATTCATTGCCAAATTCAGCGTACGTTTCAAGAATTCAATGAGTGGCTATGCTTCTTCTGAAGCAAAATTAACATTAAAATCTCCAGTTAAGATGATCGGCTTTTAATCATCATCGGTTCCAATGATTGCAGCAGTCTGTTGTGTACAGCACTAAAACTTCATGGATACAGATGATAAAAGCTACGACAGAGCTACCTGGGGATTTATAGACTTTCACCAGGAATTGCTGCTAATTTTGCTTTTTTCTCCTTTCACGAAACTTTATTCCTCTTTTTGCATTTGTTCTACCCTATCGGACCAGAATTTATTTTGGTCAGTTTTGTGTTTGTTTCCAAGACGCTATCCATAGCGATTCTGGCGCGAACGTTAGTAACATATACACAATGCCCCAGACACTCCCGTAACGGGCAGTGCCAAAAATGGTATTATTTTGGCTGCGTTTATTCGTTGAAAACGGCACGTTTATTACATAAAAACTACGAAAATACGCCACGAGAGTTCGTTACGAGAGTAGCAAGGGTACCCACTTAATGTCACCAATACCTAAGCGCCATTCGTCCATAGCAGCAAGATATACTTTTGATGCACAATTCCCTCTTAGCAATCATCCAACTTTTTTATGGATATGTCGCAAGTCACGTGGTGCACCCCCCACTCTCTTTTCCTCCCGCTCGCTATCTACTCACCATGGCGACGTTTCGGGGGAGGGATGGGGGAATCACTACTTCAGGTAGCTTTTTCACTGTTACGCAAAACTGGGTAAATTTCCCATTAACTCCTGTCCGCAAAGAAGTTTCACTTCAAAAAAAGCTGTGATCGTTTCTCAAATGCAGCAAAGTGAAATGATCAGCGATTGGGCGTGCCGACTTTAAGACATAAGAGAATGTAACCAGATGGCCGTGGGCTTTTTAATAAAGAGGGATAGGAAACCTTACAGTCCAACAGTGTTCTTGAGTATGAGTATACTAATTTATAATTGGAGCTATCGATGTGGGCCAAAACACGTACAACGTCGAAAACAAGCGTTAAGAAAAGAACAACTTACAATTTTAATACAGAACGGCAAGAACAGTTTTCTTTACAATGCAATTACAACAGTATATGTCACACAAGCGTGGAATTTCTGAAAAAACGAAATGTTGTAACGCTCTTCAAAATAATGTCTGAAAGCCTTGATACAGCTTCCGTTAAAATGCGAATTGTGTAAACAAAAGTTAAGAAAATTTAAATCGTAATTTATCGGACAACTACAATATTTAATTATACCCGATACTATATCTAAGACTACAACAGTTGCATCTTTTCGCGTGAGTCATGTGTTTCGCAATTAAAGACATAGAACTTTCGTGTAGAAATGTCACGCGATGTATACAAATGATGAATTTTGATCTGGCTGATCACCTGACTAAAGATGTTACGAACTTCATCTACTTTTTCTTGCCGTTTGAGGAATCCATGGGCGTGGTTGATATTTCAGAACTTTGCATTTTTATAAGAATGGTATTTAGGGAGTGAGTGAGAGTGAGAGAATATTAACGTCGCACTGATTAGCAACACGAGGGCTTTTGGCGACGGTCCGCGTAATTTTGAACCATGGTCAAGTGACGCGGACGACACCTGAGCTGGCACCCCCCCCTCTCCAAACTACCACACCACACCAACGGGAGACGTTTGAGCTCTCGACAGATTTAACGTGCATCTCTCCCCCTACACGGCGGATCTTTAGTGGTACCAGGATCGAACTCATGACACGCTAGCCATGATCCGATGCCTAGACCACTCGGCCACCGCGGCCATGGTATTTAGGGAAATGAGTGTAAAAGAAGAATTATTAACAATATTACCTCTAAAGAAGAAAACACTAGGGGAAGAGGTTTACTGCTCTTTCAAAAAATACGTAGAGGAGAACAAAATTCCACTTAATAAAGTTGTATCGATGGCAACTGATTGGGCCCCATCGATGAATGACACAGTCAATAGATTTTTGGACATGTGTATCAGAGACTATGATTTACGTATTTCCTTACTTACTATTGTATTATTCGCCATCAGGCACTCTGTTATAAAATTCTAAATATGCATCATGTTATGCTGCATGAAAAATGTGAACTGTATTCGAGGAAGAATGTTTCAGTTTTAATTCGAAGAAAAAACTAACTACTACTAATAGACTTAAAAGATTTTCTGGAATGAAAAGATGAAGCGTACATTGAACCTAGTGATGGCATTTGGTTGACGGATTTAGTTTTTGTTGTTGATGTAACAAGCCATCTTAACGAATCCATGTTAAAATCACAAGGGAAAAGCCAAACAATAGTAGCATTGAATGGATTTGTTAAAACTTTAAAAAACAAGTTAAAACTAATATTTTCTCAGTTGATGAAGAATGAATTAAAATATTTCCAAAACGCGAGTTGACGAGTTGGTTAAAAACGGACGTGCCTGGTGTTATAGAGTTGCGGGTTTGAATTTATCTGCTTTTGGGTACAGTGGAACGTCGTTTATCCGAATGTTTATTATCCGGAGCGTCAAATATCCGGATCAAAGTCCGGATACGTTTTCGAACAGTTCAATGCTCAACAGTTGTTTTGCATGAGGCAAAAAGTGACGGGGTAAAGGTAATTTTTGAGGAATTTCAGTTGTGGTGATTTGGTAAACATGCTAAATGATGATGAGATTGTGACTTCCGTGCAAGAAGAATCCGACCCTGTCGATGATGAAACAGATGAAGACGAGGAAAACAACAATAACGAAAGTAGCAAGAGTCCATCAAATGCTGACGCATTTTTTGCTTTAGAGACAGCTATGGAGTGGTATGAACAACAACCAGAGGGCTGTCCTATTCAAATACTGCTGCTCAAGAGAATCAGAGACCTTGCAGCGAAAAAAATGAAGGAGTACATTAGTACAGCGAAAAATAGGTGATTATTTTCCACAATAAAGGTAATTGCACCTATTTTGCTTTTTCTTCAAGCACGTTTCCCGCATGTGATGATTTTCAATATTCGTATAGTGTTCAGTTTCATATGCCGCATGGATCGCATTCGGTTTTCGATTATCCGAACGGTGTCCGGTCCCAATTGATTCGGATGAACGACGTTCTACTGTACTTCAGTATATAAAATAAAATATTTAAACTGCGGCATTTTATTTGTCAAAAACAACACACGGTGAACTTTTACGTACATTTATCTTAGATTATCTTGTTATAGTCTCATCTTTTTTGTTACTTCCCAAGTTTTCCCTACGAAATAGAAAGCAGTTAAAAATATATACATATATAAGATTAATTACAAAAGCTCTTATTTACTCAATTTGTTGACAGGCCCTTATCGAAGAGAAAGTAACTCTCACACACAAAGAATGCATACTTGAATTTTCCACGAGAAATCTTCCAATAATTTGTTTCTCACTCCACATCATTTCCTCTAACATGGAACAGTTTTCTCTCATAATACAGGAGTCCATGAAAAATAAAATTTCATGAGTAGAACCAGGTCTTAGTTCGAAAAATGTAACTCTTCTTCTTATTTTGTTTACTACCATAAATCGGATTCCAAATTTGGACAGATTTAGAAGCAATTTCTGACAATGAGTTGAAAAATCTTCATAACTATTAAGTAAAGGTTTATTTAACAAAAGACTAGAAAAAAATTACTATTTTGAAAGTTACTAAAATTTCAATTAAACAACTTTGAAAAGTAACATTTGCTTTGGCTTTGTTTGCACCAAATATTTACAACATCTTTAGAACAATAAATGGGTGATTATTACGCGACAATTGGTCTGAAATAAACGAAGGACACCTTAGACTTCCTGTACATTTTGCTCGTACCATTCTATGTAACACTTTTCACTTCACAGACTGATCAAAATATAAAATTATTTCACTCGATACATAATAAACCGTCAAAAGGAACAAGTAAAGAATCGAATCGTGGGAATTATTCCAATTGCAGTAAGCAATTTAAAAAACATTCCGAAAAAGGTCGCCGTTTCCCACACTTTCACTCCAAACAGCAAAAACATTCGAAGAGTGAAGTAAAAAAACAATCAATTTGCCTACAAAGAATCGACACAGTTTTTTACTTTCCGGAGACGTTTCCAAAGACTGAAATAATCACCTTAACTATCGTCAATGAGTTCAAACGATCCCAAGAAGAAAAAAGAGAACAAGCAAAATGAAACGCCCAGAACATAATCATAATGACAAAATTTTTGAGCGGGACAATTTTTTGTTTGTTTGTTGTTTTCCCAGTCTCGAGAGAGGGAACGTCTTTTGAGGAAGTGCAAGGCATCGTCATGCTTGGATGGTATATTCCAGTTTTGTTAGCAATAGGAAGTAATTCGCAGTTAGGTGGGAGCATTTATTCGTGGGTCCTAAGCAGGTATATAAGGCTGTGTAGCATATTCATTTCCATCTCAGAATCAACATCGAGTAAGTCATTTCTTCAACGGCTTCCTCGAAAACAAAGGTATCTACTGGATTACTACTTATCTTATGGATTAAGCCACCGTGTCACTGTATTCTCCTATTTAGAGAAAGGATTAGTATCTATTTCGAGCATTGGAAAAATCGGATAATTTTTAATGTTTTAAATTCAGTATACATAAGAGTATAAAAATCTCTATGAGTTTATTAAGTTTTCATTTACTTAAAAATTTAAAATTTAAAGTTATTTGTGCTAGAGTTTTTTTTAATTTTAAACGTAACACTCGCATTAAAGAGTGTTTAAAAATATTTTTCATTATAATTTCATTAGTAAAATTTAATCTAATGATTGCAATAATAATTATTATTAATATTTGTATTTAATATGTTAAATTTTTCCAATTTCTAGTTTTTTATATTCTTAATATAAAATGTTAGCTTTTAAATGGAATTTCCAAATGATATTTTCATGATTAAGTTAAATTCCTAAATTAAATTCTTCGTAATAAATTCATGCAATTTAATGATTTTTCCAATATTTTATGTATAAAAAGGTACTAATAATACCAAATCAAAAAGCCTGAAAATTCGATTAATATACGGTGTAACTTATTTTGATATTCATTTTTTTAAGTCTAAATATTTCTCATAGTTTTTGTTCTTTAAAATTAAACAAATATTCATGAATGTGATTAGCGCTAGAATATACCTAATCTGAAAAATGAAAAGATTAAAATAATATTATTTTTTGATTGATTAAATGACAATTATATGCTCAAATTTGATGTTTGATAAAAATATTTCAAAGTTTTAATAAATTTTCCGCGAAATATTTTTGCCATTATTGCTTTGTTTCAATTTAAATGGTTTTAAACTTTTTATAGCCACATGTTTAAAAGTTAATATTAAAACTGCCTCTAATGTGTAATGATAGCATTGTAATTTATTTAAGAAAGTTCATTATGTAAATAATGGTTTTATTAAACAACATATTTATTTAAAATATCAAAACGCATTTTTTTAATTTTCAAATTCAGAATCAATTTATTTCAAAGTTCTCCCTTGTTAATTTATTTTTATTATTCAAAGTCATTTTGTGTATCATTCTATTTTCTATCAAAAGAAGCTTAACTTTAAACAGTTTCAGCAAAGTAAAGGAATGATACAATCTTGCAGATAGGAGAATTTCTTATGAGGTCTACGTGAAAAAAGTACCTAATAAGTTCAATATAATCTCAAGATTTGGAAGATAAAAACTAAACATCTCAAATATTTCAACAAATTCATCTATTAAAATTTCTTATTTACTTACTATTCATTTTAACATTCAGAAACTTTCCATACATTTAAAAATACCAATACAATTCTTTGATCATTACCATTCTAAGTCCTATCAGGGAATTTTTATTTCAAAAACCTACAAAAGTGCATGACAACATAATAATTTATACTGATAATATCAATGAATCTCTGAAATTGGTCTCATATTTTTTAGAACTAATTTGTCTTAAAAGATGTTAAATCTATTGTTCTTTGTTAGGAGCGTTAAGAATAATTCAATTACATTTTTTTATTTAAAATAAACATCAGTCAGTATTAATAATAATTTTCTATTTATCAATACTGCTCTATCATTATATTTGCATAATTATTCATTCTTACAATGAATGTAATTTTATTTTTAGATGAAGCTCAATATGAAGCTCTGCTTCGTGGTATTGATGGTGGCTGTCATGTACGTAGCTGCTGAACCTGAACCAGAACCAGAACCGTAAGTATCTTTCTTATTTCTATATAACTTACATAAACTTCTTTTATTTATTTATACAGAGGAAAAGATTTGAATAAAACTATATGTATTATATAGGAATGAAGAAAAATCTGAGATAATTTGAAAATCCCCGAATTTTTACCATTCGAATATAGATGAAATAGTTGAAAAAATATACGTTGTTGAAGATATTAAAGTAATGTCGATATTAAAGTAGTAATTCGAAATGTATTCTTTACTTATACCAAAATAAAAGCAGCTAATTGGATTCGTTTTCAATAAGCCAACAATGGAGGAATTGTAGATTTTTGGCATTTTGCTATATACATTCCTAAATATTTTCTAAACTTTCATGATTTCACAGCAATTAACAATCAATCATTCTAAAAAAATTTATCTTTCTGAAAACGATTTATTTCGCTTTGTATTTCAAATTTCTGATTTAAAATCCAAACAATTAGCACATTTAAACTAGTTTAGTATGAGTTTAATAAAATGTAAGTATTACACCTTATTTGATAAAATACTGCTTAGATTTAGAACAATATGCGATTAATGCTATTTAAAAAATATTATACATTCAGCTAATTCTAAAAAGAACTGCATTTTAAATTAATTAAAAAATTTGCTTAGATATATTAGAAACACAAATGCGTGTTAAAAAATTAAATCACCAAGAAGTTCTTGTGAAAAAACTTAATTAAACATAAAATAAATAAGTTAAGTAGTGGTAAAATTCTATTATTTTATTATATATGATAAAAACACAATCGTTTCATATAAAGTTTTCAGCCAGCTCCTTTCCAAATAAAATAAATATAATTTTAAATTATGTAAAGGTATTACGGAATCACTTTGTTCTAAATTCTTATAAAAAAAGAGTTGCTATAAAGTCTGAATACTATTTAATCAAAAAGTATACATCATCCAAAAGTTTTTAAAGTTCTAAAAGTTCATCTAAGTTTCATAAGTACATAAAATTATCATTAAAAGTATAAACATATTTTCTATTGAGGATAACATAGATTTTAATAAATAACAAGAGTAAATAGGAAACACTGTTAAAGGAGTATTCCGACCCGAAAATATATATCATATGAGTATTACTTTAAAACTACACTGCTTGTAATAATTGCGACCTAATTAAAGTTAAGAAAGGAAAAGAAACAATATACTAAGAAAGACCATTTCATACATTCGTTTACAATAGTAGATACAATAATTAAATCTACTAATATGAATTTTTTATGTTATTTTTTAGCCATGAGGGAAAGAAAGTTATTGTAATAAAGGACAAGAGCGAGCATCATCACCACCATCATCACCATCATCATCACCACCACAAGCATGGGCATGAACATAAACATGGACATGAGCACAAACATGGACATGAGCACAAACATGGTCACGAACACAAGCATGAGCATGGACATAAACACGAGCATGGCCATAAGCACGGTCATTTGCACAAGCACGGGCATGAACACAAGCATGGACATGAGCACAAACATGAACATGGCCACAAACATGAGCACGGCCACAAGCACGAGCACGGTCACAAACACGAACACGGCCACAAACACGGTCATGAGCATAAGCATGGTCATGAGCACAAGCATGAACACGGACACAAACATGGACATTTGCACAAGCATGAGCATGGTCACAAACACGGACACCATCATCATCATGCCCACAAGCACGGACATGGTCACAAACACGAACATGGACACAAGCACGGACATGGTCACAAGCACGAGCATGGACACAAACATGAGCACGGACACAAGCACGAGCACGGACATAAACACGGACATGCCCACAAGCACGAGCATGGTCACAAGCACGGTCATGAACACGGTCACAAACACGGACACGAACATGGTCACAAACACGGTCACGCACACAAACATGGTCACGAGCACGGACACAAGCACGGTCATGCCCATAAGCACGGACACGAACACAAACACGGACATGCTCACAAGCACGGTCATGAACACAAGCACGGACATGGCCACAAACACGAGCACGGTCACAAACACGAACACGGACATAAGCACGGACATGGTCACAAGCACGGTCATGGACACAAGCACGGACACGAACATGGTCATCATCATGGACACAAACATCATCACAAATGGCACGGAATCATCCACGGTCATGGCCATGCCCTTCACGCTGAGCCTCATGGATTTGAAATCCCTGTTGCTGAACACCATGGATTCGAAGCAGCTCCTGAAGTTGAGCATGGACATGGATTGGAAATTGAAGCCGAACCAGAATTGGAAATTGAGCCCCATCACCATGAAGTACCTGAACACGAGCCTTTCGAAGCCAAAGTTGGTGGACTCGACGCACCACTGGTTGGATTCAACACTGAAATCAAACATGAACCTCTCTTCGCTGGTGGACATGGAATCACCCAGGAGTACCGCAAATTTGGAGGTCTTGGACTTGGGGGAGATCCTTTCCTCGGAAAATTTGGTCTCTCTTCCATCGACAGGAAAGATGCTATCCTTAAAGTTTAAAGAATGATTTACAATCTTGAATTGTGAAGAATACTCAGTCATCAAGTTCTATCTAGCCGTTTTGGCTTGACTGCGCTTCCTACTTATTTATTTATTAACTCGCCTTAGCCAAACACCCTGTACAAGTGTATATGTTTAACATATACCTTTCGATGCTCTCTTTTTTGTTTCTTCTTCTGCTAAGAGGAGTGTAAGAACCACTACAGAATGCATTGATTGGAAATGCAGCCAGTTTATGTTGGTCAGGGAAATGTGTATGATATTGTACAGTGAAAAATATTTATAGGCGTACCTCAGCAAACTGTTTCCAGTTTACCTGTTTCTTGTGTTTAATAAAAGTACTTTTATGAGATATATCTTTTGCTCCTTTTCATTTTGATTTCATTTCTTCTTTACATTTTCAGTTTTGAGATGTTATAATTATGTTATAATTGAGTTAATTTCCAAAATCATAAGAAATAGTTCAAAACAATCGCATCTTAATGTTAAGAAATTAGATCAATTAGATCTTTAGTTATTCTGATATATTCTATTTTTACTGAATTTATTTTTAGAAAACTTTTCTACATCTCCCTTCTTTTTTTTTCTTATATAAAAATACATGAGCTTACCCTAAAAATATGACAAGGAGATAGGGACTAACTTAGAAATGTAATAATTTCTTAGCGATGTACAAAAATAAAAGAAATTAAGTAAAAAAGAGCATACTGAGAGAAATGGAGGAAACAATATACATAAGTACTAATTTTGAATGTTCTGCAATAGTTGGATTTATTCCCGTGATTTCTTTTGTTTTGCATTTGACTACATTAAAGGATTTTCAGATTAATCATTTAAAGTCACCGAAAAATTATCAGCATTTAAAAACATTCCTTTTTTTCTTACATTAAAGTACTTGTTTTACTCCAAAAAATATAACTAGAAGAGAGACTTACAAGAAGCCATTTACACGAAATAAATTTTTAGATGTGTACAAAAATGAAAAAAATCATTATGAAAAAGGGAATGAAGGAAATTGCATACATAAAAAATTCTTCCAATTTTGAATTCATTGCAATACATAGATCCATGCCCGGGCTTTTTAATATTTTATTCAAATCAGGTATAAAATGATTTTCAGTGTAGTCACCAAGAAATTATCAATTTTTTCTCTCATCCTTTTTATCTTTATATCAAAGTACTTGTGTTAACTATAAAACTATGACTGTGATAAGGAGAGATTAACTTACATTGAGCCATTTACGTGAAATAATTAAGTATATATAAGTGTACAAAAATAAAAGAATAAAAATAAAAGAAATAATGTAAATAAGTTATAATTTTGAATGCATTACAATAGATGAATTTATTCCTGAGTTTTATTTTGTTTTGTGCATAACCGCATTAAATGATCTTTAAAATAGTCGTTTAAAGTTACAGAAAAATTATAAAATTTTGAAACGACTATGAACTTTTGCATATTTTAACATGGACATTAATACGTATAGAAATATTTCAGAGAAAATTTGAAAAATAAAGTTTATATTTTCTTACAATAGTTCAAACTTTTCTGGGCATAATAAAATAATATAAGGAAGTTTATTAGTAACAACATTTATCATTATCTAATTTATATGTTAGTTAATCGGAGATATATTAAAATGAATATATATCCATGTATAAATAACTACTACACTAATTAAAATAATATAATAATAATTACATGCACACACTCATATACATATGGAGAGAGAGACAGAGAGCCATAAAACTAGTTAAACCTCTCTTTTACATAAATTTAGAAACTGTCCTCACAGTAAGCATTGTTTATAATATTGCGGCATTGGACCCAGTAGTTTCCAAAATCTCAATAATGTTTTTATCTTTAGTATTCAAGACCTTTCAATCCCTCAGATCGGGTTTAATAAAAATTGTGTATATATGTATGAAATCTTGGATAGCATTAAATTAGATTCTTGATTTGGTAAAAAATAATACGTATATTTTTTTAATGCAGCCATTGATAACATTTTAGTTCATTGCATTGAGTCAATAACTCTTTCTGTGTACTCCAAACCATGACTAGAGCGCGGGTCTTATAATAACCGTTGATCAGGAGACAGTGAAGTTCGTGCACGTGGGTAGAACAAGAGGGTGAATTTGTGAATACAAGGTCGTAATACGGAATGGTTGAGGTGTTTTGAGCTGGAAGTTTACCTCAACTTACGAGGGCTGTTTTTTAAAAAAATAACAGCTATATTTTGTTTCAAAAAACCTTTATTTTAGGATTGTACATACTTTTGGCTATTTTTCTACATAGTTGCCGAGTTTA
This sequence comes from Trichonephila clavata, assembly GCA_019973975.1. Taxonomy (NCBI): domain Eukaryota; kingdom Metazoa; phylum Arthropoda; class Arachnida; order Araneae; family Nephilidae; genus Trichonephila; species Trichonephila clavata. The sequence goes on along the minus strand of BMAO01035546.1, from coordinate 150,979 downwards.
TTAATGCAATTGTCATACCTTAAAAATAAGTTTTGTAAATCCTCTTCAAAGAAGTCTGCCGCCAGGTCTAACAGCCAAGAGTTCAAGGCCGCTTTCATTTCTTCGTTGTCACTGAAGCACTTCCCACCAAGACTGTGTTTGAAGTACCGGAAAAGGTGGAAATCGTTAGATGAGCAGGATTGCGTCTGTATGGTGCATGGTCCAAAACCTCCCAGCCAAAAGATTCGATTACGTCTCGAGTCGTTCGAGAAGTGTGAAGCCATGCGTTATCGTGGAGGAGCAAAACACCTTTTGACAGCATGCTACGCCGTTAAGAAGGGAAAGCGGCCGTGAACTCTTGGCTGTCCGACCAGGCGGCAGACTCCTTTGAAGAGGATTTTCAAAACTTAGTTCTAAGGTATGACAAGTGGATTAGTAAACTCGGCAACTATGTAGAAAAATAGGCAATAGTATGCACAATCCTTAAATAAAGGTTTTTTGATACAAAATATTCTTGTTACTTTTTTTAAAAAAAAAGCGGACCTTACTTAAAAAGCAGCCCTCGTACAAATAAAGGGATGGGGAGTCATCAGATGTATATACATATACTTATGAATTAAGTTTTCACTTTCGATTTATGTATATAGGACTTTCTAATATTAATAGAAAATATTGATTTTTATACGAAAAAGAGAATTATATGCACTGCAAACTACGCGAAAACATATAAGCTACATATAATATATAAAAATAGTTACGTAATATAAATCTAAATAACTCGGATTGTTTGCCTACGCTTTCATATCTAATCACTCTGCAATAACAAAAACATAATTAGATGTTTCTTTATATTATAGGAAGATTAATATTTTTGTATTCTCTATATACTGTATTTAAACTATTGTATTTTATGAATCAAATTATTACAGTAAAAAATGTGTTAAAGTAATGTTAATTTATTAATCTCTTATTAGTTCTTGTAGTTTTTGATTTCCTCAAAAACTCACTTCTTGTTTTTATACAGAATATATCTAAGCAAAATTATCTATCTCAATATTTTGCTTTTAAAATCTAAAACAAAATCTCAATTTTCATATTGAATATTCATTGTAGTATTGTTAACTTGATTATACATTTCATAATACACTTTATTTTTCTTGTTTGATGTGTTCTAAAAACGCTTTGAAGACATAGGAAACAAACTTTGAGAATAACTAGTTGCTACAAAAAAATAAGTTATAAAAAAGACTAATTATTAAACCTTTTTGACTAAGTATAATTCAATGATGTTTCAATACTAACAACATTAAAAGGTAAATTTCAACAAATTTACCTTTTTCTTAAATTTTCATTTTAAAAATTTGAAAACAAACGTAAATGCAAGAAAAAATTATACACAATAACAAATTTTCAAATACCATTCGATTTAATAAAATACTGACATGCTTAGATAAATTTTATATCTATTCTTTATGCAATTATCATACTTCAAGTTCTTTCTCAGGGTTCATTAAAAGGGACAGTGTTTCAAACTGATAAATTAAACTAATAACTTTTTAAGAAATTAAGAAGGAATTTTAAAGAGATTATCTCCTGTGTAAGTTCAAGAAAACAGAAAGCAACATCTTTAACACAGACCATGGGTATTAAGGAATTAGAAGTTTTTCCTTCAAATCACTTCCGTTCACCATCCTCCGAAAGAAGTTTTTAATCAACGGTACATTTAGTTTCGAATTCGTTTCGCTCGGCAGAATATAGAGCTCACCAACCACCCTAATATCCTGGTAATGACTCTGATCTTTAATAATCCTTTAATGTCATAAAAGACTTTCTGCCATTCCATTATTTAGAAAATTGATTTTAAAATTATAACAAATTGATATCAATTTAAATGATATAATTTGTTTACGATACTCGGAAAGTGTTTCAATTACGTATTCTTAACTTGCTTAAAAAATTCCAGCTTCATTCTAATTTCCTTAACATTTTTATGCTCTAAATTCAACTCTTTTCAAAGTGAATTCCTTCTTGAGAAAAACAAAATTATATAATGATGAAAATTTTAAAGTCTTTTGCAAACAGATTGCAGTAGAACGTCGTTTATCCGAACGCTTGTTATCCGGAGTGTCAAATATCCGGACCAAAGTCCGGATACGTTTTCGAACAGGGCAATGCTCAACTATTGTTTCGCGTAAGGCCAAAAGTGACGGGAAAATCCAAGGTGAGGGATGTTTGGGGAATTTCAGTTGTGTGATTTGGTAAACATCTGCGTGGAATATATTAAGCCAGTTTGTTTCCAAGTGAGGGGGTGTATAAGTGCTCTTTTGTTGAGTTTTGTTGATGTAAAAACCTGGATGGCATGCGATGCAGAACACTGTGGATTTCAAATGTTAAATGATGACGAGATTGTTACTTCCATGCAAGAAGAATCCGACCCTGTCGACGATGAAACGGATGAAGACGAGGACAACAACAAAGAAAACGAAAGTAGCAAGGGTCCATCAAATTCTGACGCGTTTTCTGAATTAGAGACCAGCTATGGAGTTTTACGAATAATAATCAGAGTGCTGTCCTACTCAACTACTGCTGCTCAAGAGAATCTGAGACATTGCAGCAAAAAAAAACCGAATGTGTACAATGGTACAGCTAAAAATAAGTTATTATTTTCCACAATAAAGGTAAAATTGGGAAATTTGTACCTATTTTGCTTTTTCTTCAAGCACGTTTCTTGCATGTGATGATTTTCAATATTCGTATAGTATCCGATTTCATATACTGCATGGATCGCATTCGGTTACCCGAACAATTCCGATCCGAACGATGTCCGGTCCCAATTGATTCGGATAAATGGCGTTCTACTGTAATTAGTGTGCTTAACAGAAATGTACTGGTTATATTTTTAAAACTGCTCACTAAGCAATAAAGCACAGTAGTACCCCGAACTTACGAGATAGGTGAAACTGAGTGATAACCGCGTAAGTCGAGGTATAATTTCACAGAAAAATTATTTTCAGTTGGGATCGGTGACGAAATGAAATAATAATTTAGAAGAAAAAAGTTTTAAAAAATCTTAGATAGCACAAATACACAAAATTGCAAACTTAAGTTACTTTGATGTAGAACATGCTTCTCAAAGTTTCAATATTTGTGATCCAATATTCAATCATAATTTTCACCCCCCACCTTCAAACAATTACAATGTATTTAATTCAATAATACACTTTGACACAATGTACTTAATTCAATAATACATTTTTACCTCTTAAGTTTCATTGGCGTATATAAACGTCTCACTCAGCCAAAGCGTTAATTGCCCTGGACGTATACATGCGTCTTTCCGAAGTACGATATTTTCTGTGCAATGCTATTCATAAAATTATTCCGAAGACTTTGGAATTTAATAAAAGGACCTTTACAGGGTTTGTGAAGGATTTACTTGTTTCCGAGAATTTGCTTACTTATTCCTTTTCTCCTCCCCACCCCCCTCAATACATCACATAGGTGTGCCTACGTGGAAAAAGGGGGCGTTGGGAAGTGAATCGCGTAACTTATGTTGTTATGTGTTATGTTGTAACTTATTAATGTTGTTCTTAATTTAGTATTGTTAAATGAACTATAAAATACATTGTGCATTTGATACATTTATAAGTGTATTATATCAGAGTAAATATGTATTTTATTTTTATTGCATCAGAATGTATTTTGTTTGTTTAATTTCAGTAAATTAATATATATTTTTTAAAATAATCTTTTGTTTTCGACTTTTTAATATGCTCGCTCGCTCTTCGTCGAGTTATTACGCCCCCTAGGGGGCTCGTCCCACAGTTTGAGAAACGCTGATGTAGAAGGTTTAATAAAATCTAACAAGTAGTCTGCCGGCTCAAAGGTTTTTTTCCTCCCGCAAAATTTAATCGTAGCATGCTAATATTTTTTTTGTATTTTTTTTTGTTTTGTTGAAAAAATACTCTCTTCGTTGGAGTAAGTTTTCCCCAAAATTTGTAACACTTTTCCAATTAAACTGAGGTCTTCTGTCAAATTACCTACCGTCATTCGATCGTCTGATTGAAGATGGTATAAAGAGACTCAAGTTCTTCAATGTCTTTTTCTTGCTCATGCATTTCTATCAACTCATCAATTGTCAGCTCCTGATTGTTGGAATCCAGCAATTCTTGAACGTCATCACTATCTCCTTCTAAATTTATTTGCCTGGCAAGATCTACAATTTCTTTAATAAAATTAACAATTTTATCAGGCTCTGGCACTCTAATTCGGCCTGAGTGATGATAAAAAAAAAGAAGAAAAGAGTCGAATCTACGAGATTTGAAAATCATATAACTCCGAATCCGTTTAAGTCGAGGTATTACTGTACATCCTCAGAGGAATCTCAGTTTCTAGATATATCGACAATTAGATGGCATAAAATGTAACTTTTGGTTGAAATAGTTCTTGAAAAAAATTATGAATAACCTATATATATATATATACATACGCTGACACAGAAAGGATTTGAAACTAGCAACTCTTATAAGCTAGGGATCCTTATGAGATAAACATGTAGGACAAATGCATATTATAGTTCTAAGTTATTTTTGCTCATTCTAAAAATATTAAATATTTTATACTCTTGACTATAAAAACCGCTTTTTTCCCCAGAACCACGAATCTTTTGCAATGCTCATTCTAAAGGCGAGCAATTATGACATGAAACATGTTCACATGCGCCTTTCCGCTTTTGCTTATGTGCCTTTTCCTTTGCTTTTAACTATATGGTATGCAGCACACATACTTTTTAAGCACTGGTCTTTTTATAGGGAAAAGTAATAATTACTTTAGGTTTAGATCTGTTGTGCTTATATATTTACAGTTGTATTATACATTCGCTGAATAAACAAGAAATACCATAAAGTGTTTTAAAACTCTTGCAGTTTGGAAGAAAATTAGATGAATTGGCTACGACAAATGGCATTCAAGACCCTGTTTATAAAGTCCAAAGCATATCCAATAATAAAAATAGTGATCAAAGTTATGGAAAGATCATAGCGTTATGGAAACGTCAAACCTAGTCTAATTTGAAAGGAATTCTTAAAACCAACCATTATTTAAGAGATAAAAAAGAAATGATTGAGAAGAAAAATAGATTCAACTATTAAATATGTACTCGTACTAACTACATTTTGTACTTTTTAATGGATGATGTTGAAAAGATATTATACATAAATAATATCTGCACACACACACACATTATTATTTTGTAAACATTTGAAATCGAGGAACGTGTATTAATAAAGTTTCCATAAGATCAATTGAAAATGAAGATTTGAACCATTCACAGTAATAAATTACGAAGGTCGTAGAAGTATTGCTGTATTTAATAAGAATTCACGTAGTTTCTATAAGCTTTGTAATTTTCTATATTTTAAATTTTTTTAATACAAATACAATCAAACGACAAAATTATATCAAGTCATTGGTTTTAGACATTTAATTTAATAAGAAGTAATGTAGTTTGGAAAATCTTTATATTATATAAAAGAAACATTCAAAAAAAAACAACTGAGAGAATAATTTTAAGAAATTGAATTTTCTTCATAAAATTTCTTTTACAAAAGAACTCAATTTGCAAAAAGGCTTCAAAGCTTTATTTCCATCTTTTTTTTTACTTTTCTATGATGGTACATGCATTTGACTATTGAATTCTTTTATAAGCAATTGTAAAGTTCCTAGGTTAAAATACAAAAGAGGTTTTTACTTATGATACCACTAAGTGGTACCACTTTATAATATATACTTTTTAGAACAAGATGTGACGCCCATCCGGTATAGTGAAGCTGACTGCTGTGCCGAAGGGTCTGGGTTCGAAATCCGGAGAAAGCATGGATGTTTATAAATGTATAATCTCTCTTTGCACAGTACTGGCCGACACAGGAGTCGGCAAACTTTTAGCTATGGTGTGCCAAACCAATCAATCAACATGATTCAGTGTACCACACAATAGGAGTTCTTTGAAACACAATTCAAGTCCCGTGATAATTCAGGCAGAATTAGAGAATAGAGGTTAATTATAATTTAGCTTTACAATTTTATAATACATTAATTTTGCATCATTTAAAGATATTTCTTAAAATAAAAATAAACAGCCTTAAAAATATAACTATTTCTTTAACAAAAATAAAAAATTAAAATTGTACATGTATTATGTATTTTTATATATATATAAACATATTTATTAAAATAAAAAATAGACAACGTAAAATATAGTTATTTCCCTTCATTGCAGTGAAATGAAAAGATAAATAAAAATTTTACTTTGAACCTAATGCTCAGACTGTTCTACACTTTCATACCGCCGCATCAGGGGTATAATGTGCGGCTTTCAATTTGACACGATTCTGAGCATTCAGTTGTTAAATAATTTCTATGCGCACTCGAAATATTTTTCATAGGAGGAAAAATTTTTTACTTTTATATGTAAAACCAAAAGCGCGTGGACAGCAGAATACATGCAATTTCCTCTTTTCAAACAATTAAATCTCTCCAGTAATGGCATTCAATAATTTACAAAATAGCTGTAAATTTAGCTTTCAGATGTTTTCGTAATTCCTTAAATTTCATCATTCTAAAGATATATGTCAAATGAGGTCCATTACAAAATTACCAACTTCCATCCACTCAAAAAATTGACAAATTTGTAGAGTAGTTCAGAGTGCCACTGAGATTTTTACCGCGTGCCATGGGATGCCGACCCCGGGTATAAAGAATAAAATATTTTCAGTACATAGTACTATCTCTCGTAAAATCTAATTCTGTTCATACAATTATACATTAAGTTATAAATTCTAAAATTACATTGCTATAATTATGCAACTGTGAAAGGCATGTCGTGTATGTTTCAGCCTATTTATTAGAATAAAATTTTATTGTAAAGTTTTTGAATGAGTAATAACGTACCTTTTAAAAAAAATAATATACGCCGAAAAATAAGCATTCAAAAGCAGTTAATACGCATGCACGCGCTCACACATAGATACGTACAATATATATATATATATATATATATATATATATATATATATTGTAGAGAAATTTTGACTATATATATATATATATATATATATATATATATATATGTGTGTGTATAGCCAAGGCCGTGTCTCTCTCTATATATATACATATATATATGGACACGGGCTTGGCTTCTTGATCATTTCACGCAGAGCCTCAGAGTACCAATTGACAGCGTCGTCAATCGGGTTTTCATCGAGTCCAGTACGTTGGAGCAAGTGATCGTCATCCATTCTGACATAGCCTTAGAGCGAGCAGGCCTCTCAGCAGCCAGGTCAAGTCAGTGGAGGTATACTCCCAAAAAGTCATGTCCGGTCGTTAGGTGAAAGTGGACAACAGTCTCTGCTCTCCCCAGGTGCCTCGGGATAGGACCCACACTAGCCAGTTTTTCTCATAGCTTTCCAAGGCTGTTGGTTTTTCGGGTCACGGCGATACATTTGTCAATGCATGAGGATATAATACCCTTAGCTCTTCTGAGAGTCTTGGGGACTTCCGGTTGAGACGACTCGGCTCCGTGTTTGGCTTTTTGATTGGCTCCGTAATATACATATATACAAAAGTGTGTGAATGAAAGTTTAAATACTGCACAAAACAATATTGCATATCAAATGACTGAATTATTTTCCTTTCTCTGGTTACACATGAGAACCCATTACGATTATGTTTTCATCGTAAGACTGTGATATGGGGACGAACTCAGCTAATAAATTCGTTAAACTAGTTTATTCGTGTAAAATATTAAGTTTTAAATTCGTTTGATCTAAAAATACGCCAAGAAAAAAGCCATTTTGCAAAGAAGCTCTCGAGATAGACACGACAACCTCGCAACTGTCGTAAAATTTTGAAAAATCTAATTCTTTATCTTTTTTTAATTATTTTAATATATCAATGGATTGATAAAAAGGTTGCTTAATTTTTATGAGTTTAGTTTGAGTCCAATTTACGGATTTGTAGGAGAAATGTATCACTGTTATGATATATTTTTGAAAATTAATTATCTTAATAGGGAGTGAGTGAATATTAACGTAATTAACTTTATCACACTGTTCAGCTACACGAGGGCTTTTGGCGAAAGACCTCGTAATTTTAAACCATGGTCAAGTGACGGGGATAACACCTGAGCTCGCACCTCCCTCTCCTATCTTAATGGTGAAGGCAGATGCTTGAAATGTATTCAGGTACAAGCTAAAGCAATAACCCTTTAGTTGCTAACAAAAAATGTTATATTTTCTGCTCTTAACTAGGTAATAGGTTCAACCCTCATAAGAAAGCAATTTTTTCTTTATAGTATTGACTGATTCATTTAATTTTTTTATTGATCTTTCATATGTTATTTGATAAAATTTAAAACCGATTGCTCCTCATATTTTGCCACATTGAAATTTTGGGATTTTTAAAAAGAACTTTTAAAATAATTCAACTTATTCAAAAGAAAAACGTTGTAGTAGTAGTAGAAGTATGCTGTATGAATACAAGAACTATTTTCAGTTGAAATGACGAGACAATTTTTAATAAACTTGTAATGTACCGTACAATGATTTTGTAAATGAAAAAAAGATATAGGTACTCGGCTACGCTTGGATCTCAGATTTTGTAAAAATCATATAAATAATTTTTTCTTTTCTTTCTGTTTGATATTAAATGTCACCAAAATTAGAATATATATAATTTTTTATAAAACACATTGCTGCGATAATTTTTAAATGTAATGTTTTGGTAATAAATGAAAAATAAAAAAGAAATATTTTCAAAATATTCTTCTTTTATGGAAAATACGTCTGCAATAATATATTTTGCCTATTTATAGCTGAAGACTTCTTTTCTTAGTCAAAATTAGCATTTTTGAAACATTCCCAATATTTTCAAAGTTACTATTAGTTGAATTAATAACTCAAGTATTTTCTTTTAAAATTTCTCTACTTTGATGTATTAAAACATGAATAAATCTCAGTCTATAAATTCTATACTTCAAAAATCCCAATTCAGGCCTTTAAGAACAGAACATGAAACCAAACGTCTACCAAATTTTATATAAATATATGAGAAAAATCTTTTGAATTATCCCATTTTTAAAACAATAATTTTTCTACTTTTCTAGAAAAGGACTTAAAGATAAAAATTATATAGGAAAGAAAAATAAATATATAAAGTTAGCCAGATTTTTCAAAAAATAGCTTAATATGCTTTTGAGTTTCCTTTTTTTTAAATATACTGAATAAAATTTAAAAATAAAAGAAAAAATTAATGTTTATGAGAATTCAGATTTCAATACAACTTCCAGTTACTTTTTTTAAAAATCGTCTAACATTAAAACGCATGTAAATCCATTTCCAACATTTGTAGCTCCAGAAAAAAAGCTTTAGAAGGATAAATTTTAAAACATTTTATTGAATACAAGTTTATAACATTCGATAGTTTCTCAAAAATTTAAGTTACGAACGTAGTTTGATTCTTTAAGGAGACACAGTAGGAATAAAATGATAAAATTGTTCAGAAAATTCAAATAAATCTTTTTAACCTAAATTGTTTTTTAAGTATATATAATTATCTCCAATCTCACACACTTGAAAGTTTAAAATTAAAAAAGGTCCAGAGGTAGGATGACTTTTATATTCATTTTTATTCACATATCAATGGCAAATAAAAACTTTAAACTTATTTATCTCAAAAAGAAAAAATAACTAGTTTAAATTTATTTAAAATGCTAAGGCCTTTTTTCCCCTATTCTGCTAAATGCCTTGATATTTTTTTCTATCTATTGCCATTAGTACATGTAACAGAAGTTGGTATGCCGTTTTGAATCAAAGCAAGACTTATTTTTTAAAAAATAGTTAAATTAAGAATTTATCCATTTTTTAAGGAGTTTTCAATAAGCATTCAAATTTTATGTGCATTCGTCAATTATTGTAGGAGGAGTAGCACTTTAAAATCATTTAATAATTTTAAAAAATTTTCTCTTTAAAATTTAATGTTAGCTTTTTGTAGCATTTAAAAGACAAAAACTGTTTTACGTTAAACATATACTTGGGTAACAAGAAAAAAAAATATCGGCAGTTATAGAAACTGCCAATAGAAGTGAAAATTTAGAACTTTTAGTATTAAAATTTAAAACTTCATAATGTTTGAATTAAAATAATCAAAATTAATCTGGTTTTCACATCTTTTAAAACTCTGAGCAACATTTATATGCATGTTTATACGGTTTTTTATTACTCAAATATATTACGGCCTGTACAAGATCATGACAAAATATAAATACAATTCAATTGAAATAACAATTAATATACAATCATATTATCATTGTCATCATTAATTTAAACAATACTTAGACTTTTTGTAATTTCAATTACTTCATTTTGTTCTAAGAAAGATACAATAGGCTTATGGTAACTAAAGTAAGAAAGGAAAATGTTTGATTCAAATTTATCTAAGTAGCGCGTAAAAACCGCATCGATCGTCGTTTTATATTTTGTAGTACTGAGTTTTCGATAATTGGACATATTTAAATTAAGTGTTTCATTTAGAAATTCAATTAGTGGTAGATTTTTATGATCTACAAAGTGAATATTGAAGTCTCCACTTAAAATTTATCGCTAGATTATCATATTTTTTCGCTAAATCTTTTTAAGAGTATTTTAGAACCTTCTTTTGTATAAATCATCAAATTTTCGAATGAAAATTGTTGAATCTGTCTCATAGATTTTCCAGGCGAAATTTAAACGGCAACCATAAACATGTATTGTCCATTCTCGAAATCGCAACGAGCAATGCACAGTATATACACATTGAACTTTTCACTAAACCCATTCAACTTCACTTATAAGATATACGCAGCACTATACGTCAGCTGTATAGCTACAGATATACTGCTATAAGCATTTCGATGACGCGAACGCACGAGACTTCACCCACCCAAAAAGTGTCTCATGCAAACAGCACGCTGCGCATGCGCCAGTTAGAGCATGTCGGTGACGCGAACTCATAAGATTTTCCCCTACCAAAAAGTGCCCAACGCCACTAAAGAAGTTTTCACTTCAAAAAATTTGCATAAATCATTAAATCAAAGAATTTTTTATAAACTATACCACATGTTCCTTTAAAGGAGAATTTTATATTTAATTCTAAACCATTTTAAAATTTTTTTCAAATAAATTTAAAATCTTTTCCAAGAAAGAAAAAAGAAACAATTTTAATAATCTTAACTCCTTGGAGTCAAACTTACAGATTTAAACCTATACCTTTATTACTTGTAAACGTTTGGATATTCACAAAAACAAAAACAAATCGTCAAATATTCAGACAATCTGCATGGATTTTTTTATTAGTTTAGCTGGATCAACCATGACATATGATCAACCTCTTACCTAATGAACCTTTATTTCTGATCTTACTCAGTCGTTTTAAGCTGTGTTTTTCCTCTAAACCTGAGAATGTTTGAGATTTACAAATCTGTTTCAAAAGCTGGCAGTGTGGATTTAGATAATGAAATCGGATGAGGAGTTATTAGTTACCTTAATGATGTTTTGTGAGAAATAACTTCCGTATCACAGTTTTTTTTCATCCCAAAGAACTTTTGAGAAAGAAATTATGATTTATTTCTTCCGGACTCAGCTTTTATTCTCATAATTACCTTTAATGATTTGGTTAGGTTGAATATGCTCGATCAGATTAATGTTTAATACTCCTGTAACTTATTTAACTTTTTTTTGTTGTTGTTGCTGGGAAATGGAAATAAAATGACTTAAGATTTCTTATTTTAGATCTTCAGGAAATCTCGGGACGAAAATTATGTAACATATTACACGTAATAGTGTTAATATATTACACGATTTATTTCAGAAAAACTTAAACTTTGTTTTCTTGCTTTTTATTCCTAAAAAATAGCAGGTTTATACATAATATTGTTTTCTATCCTAATCACTTAAACCTTGTTAAAATTAATAATGACCTACTTGCAAAAGTATGCTTAGATACAAATTTATATATATTTTTTGACGATACATTAAATAATCATATATAATAAAAGGGATACGCTTTAAGTTATAACGTTATTAAGGTTCCATTTTGCAATAGTAATACCCATATATCTGTATAGGAATGCAGTACTGTGAATTAATTACTTTTTTTTTATTAAAGACAGATAAAATAGTTCCGTGCTCCACAAGTATCACACGGGGCTTACAGAAGTAAAACAAACGAAATAAGTTAAATAAAAATAAATAAATAATAAAACAAAAGATTCGAAATAATGAAGTAGCAAAAACAAATAAGTTACAAAGACAAAAGTACATTACAAAATACTGAATTAACTGTAACGTTAATGTTTAGTTAATAAAAACATTGAAAAAATCTCAATATCTAAAATATAATATAATATAATAAACATTATAAAAAAGGAAACATATATGTAATGCTTACATTAAATAATATATTTAAAATAAAATTATTTTGATGTGTGAAGTACTATGATTTATTCTGCTTTGGCTAGTTTCAGTGGATAAAGAAATTACTTTTGGTATACTCAGAGTTTGGTGATTTAGAATTAATGCATATTAGTTTTAGCTCTTCATTTATTTAAATATTTTATTATACAAGTATTTTCTCTTTCAAATTTTATTTCAGCTCAGCAACATAGGCAAATAAAATGGAAGACGGGCAATTTACAAGTAAATCTTGGCTTAACTCAGCATTTTTAGCTCTGAGCTTAATATATATTTTTATTTATGTACTCGTATATAAGTATATACATCGTATTCCCAATTTAAGGTATCCGACTAATTGCAACAACTTTTTTAAAAAAAAATGGAAAAATGGGGAATTTTTGTGGTTTTTAGATTTGTTTAATACATTTTAAGAGAAATATGTTAAAATTAAGAAGAGAAAAAAGAAATTATTATTACTAAAATGGGGAAAAAATGGGTAAAAATTTACAAAAATTGACATAAACACGACCCATTCTGTACCAAAAGTTTATAAACACATTTTCAAATTTTTAATTCTGGTGTGTTATGTTATTCATTTTTGAAATGATGTTTAGGATAAGAGATATTATAATTTTTACAAAAACTAAAACACTTAGTTATTATATAAAATTGCTTAAAATAACAGTGGGAAAAAGGTAAATAAGTCCCTTAGGTAAATAACATACTTACTTAAGGGACTATAAATTTTGTAATAAAACAGTGATTGATAAATATCAAAGTTAAACACTTCTACTATTATACAAAGCATGCACAAAAATTTTCAGTCAATTGTTTTCAAAACTTTTTTAGCAATTGCTGTCTCCCTTTCACATTTTCAAAAAAAAAACATATTTCGAGTAAAACGCATTTTAAAGTATAACATATCTTGCTTAAGGTAATGGCATCTGTTTTTACTAAAACACTTGTTCTAGTGAACGGAAAATAACAAATTTAGAATTTTTATAAAGATAATGAGAAGGCCTATTAAGTAAAACCATAAAAAAAATTCTCATTTTTTGGCGAAATTCACAATTTTAGAGTTGTCAGATACCTTAAGTTACTAAAGAATCTGTTGGTATATCCAAAATTCCTTCAAACAGATTTGTAATCATAAATGCGCTACCCAATTCAGTGTAATTATCTTCCATTATTTATTATTTGATATTCAAAACGATTTCCAGGAATACATTTTCATAAAAAAGCTAAAAGAACTTAATTTGTTCTTCAATAAAAGGTCAACTTACCTTCGATGAAATTTATGTATTAAAAATTTCATAAATTCACCCATTTAAAGTGAATGCATTCCAGGCATGAAATGCTTGTTCTGTATTTTATTACAGCAAATTAATAGTAACTTTTTAGGTTCATTTTTTTATTATAAGATAGTCTTTTCAAAGGTAGATTTGTATATTGTACAATCATACATGGCATCTTTTCAATTATATTGGAAATGATTTGATTCATATGCTTGGATTCACAAATACTTATAAGAAATTTTTTCCCATTTAAAACTGTAATTGAATTGAATCGCGTACTTTTTACTTTATATTGGAAAGGAACATAGAAAAGAAGAAGGAATCTAAATTTTTCTCAAATATCTTCATTCGAAAGAATATTGAGTTTTCTACGGAGTAAACAAACATAGATAAGAATTTATTTAAGTAGTAATAAATATCCGTAAATAAAAATAAGCTGGGGAAAATATAATTTTTAATTCTATAGCGTGCAAGAAAAAGTATAAATTTTATACGAAAATTCTTTTACCGATCATATTTGTGAAACACTCGCTACAATACTCTTCTTACGGATTAAATTTTTAAACATAAATATTCATCAACCCAGTATACAAATATGGAACTTTTAATGCGTAGAATTCCTTACCCAAGACAGTATATACAAAAACATAAAATTAAACTTTAAAAGAAATTCCAATTTTTAAATAATTTTTAGGTAGCTGCAAATTTGCCTCCAACAAAACAATAATATAACTGGAACATACATTTTAATCTAAATCAGAAAAGAAACATTCCAAAAAGGTAAATACAAATGGTAGAAGGAAAATATAAATATAAATTGCAACAGAAAAATAATAACACCAGTTCTAAATTTCAGCAGTGCTGACTCTGGGATAAATAACTTAAAATTCATATAATCCACATGCCCAATTTTTTTAGATTAGGGTCATAATACCATCGTTATGAACTGCATAAAATATCATCATAAATAGTATACATAAGACAACTTCAACTGGAATATAAATTTAATTAGCATTAATAAAGTAAAATTTATCTAAAACAGATAAAATAAGCTTAGGGTTCATTAAACTACTATCAACAACAACACCCAAACAGAACAGAACCCAAAACATGATGCTAACCATTTTGAATGAATTCGTTTCGAAATGATTCATTTGAAAAAGAATAATTGTAATTATTTTACAAACAAATGAATAAATCTTACAATAAATAAATATAATAATAATTAAAATATAACGACCTCCTAAAAAATGCATAAATAACAGATAATCAGAAGCAAAACTATACTGAGATGCCACATGGCACACTGAAAATCGTTTAATACGAAACTGGGGGGGGGGGGGATTGAGATATTTTTTCGTGTTAAAAGATATTACAAAAAAAAAAATCCTATATTCTACAAAATTGTTTATTTACATAGATATGTAAATATACATGTGTTTAAAAATCAATGAAATAAAAGCATTCACAAGAACTAAATGAAATTTACTACAAAATTTAGCCAGACGAAAATCTTTCAAATTTCGGTTTCCATCTTCTGTTTCTGATTAACAACCTCAAGAAGCTCAATTTTCATTTGAGAAGAAATAGAAGTTTGCTTCCCCTCTGAGCTCTTTGCCCTTGTGCTCATAAGAAAATTTCTTCTAATATAGAAAAAAAAAAAAGAACGCGAACCAAAATCCCTGAGTTTTGCTCAGTTTACTCGTTACCTAATTCCAAAGCCAACTGATGAGACAGTAGATTTTTTTTGAATGGCATTTGTAAGGTGAAGGTAACTCAGGTAAACAAAATTGGTTCGTGTTACAAGCTATTCCGAATGTATTTCAAAGCCTCCTTTCTACGAAACATATGAAACCACCTCTCTTTCATCCCCCCCCTTTTAAATCTCGACTACATTGCTGGTGTTTTTCGTGTTTTGTTTATTCTAAGAAGGAAAACCTTTTTATGTTTAGCGATTTTCGTTTCGTGTTTATAGAAAAAAAATGCATGAAAAAACATTGTAGTTTGTCAGGACCACTGTATTATTTCGTGTTAAACGATATTTATTCTTAAGGGTTTTAGCGTTAAACGTACTTTACTGTAAATCAACATTGAATTTTACAGAAATTCAAAAGAAATTTTGATAAAAATCACCTCCAGGTACATTATATTGACCATAGTTCAATGAAGAGCTTATTTATAAGCAATGTTTTTGCCATCATGAGTGAATCTCTCATACCTGTTCTAACCAGAGATATAAATGGCGACAGCATGCCGAACGTCAACGCGGATTGTACGTTATTATAAACCAAATAAGAAATTGAAATACGAAAATAAAATACAGGAGACCTCACCATCAATCTGGATAACTTTGAAAGGGAATATATGATTTCCAAATCTCAAGAGTTCAAGCATTTGTGTCTTTATTTAATATAAACTAAAAATTCATATAACAATAAACATGCATTGATGCAATCCATAAAAAGGAATAATAAATATTCATAAACAAAAAACAAATTAAAGATAAAAGCATAAAAAATTGATGTAGTTTTTGAAATTATTGCAGTGCTTCTCAAACTGTGGAGCTTGCATGCCTATTGGGGCGTGATAACCCTGGAGCATATTAAAAAGTCGAAAACAAAAGATGTGTTTAAAAAAATATTAATTTACTAAAAGTAAACAAACAGTATATATTCTGACATACTAAAAAATATTTAAACTGTTATAATACATTTATAAATGTATCAGCACAGCACAATGCATTTTATAATTAATTTAAAAATACTAAGTTAAGAATAAGTTTAATAATTACCAGGCACCCCAAGGGCTTTCATATATAAAAATGTATTCAAACATTAACATTCGTCTTGATAATTTGTACGGTTTATAGTAAATTCCTTAATTGCCTATTAAAAGATATGTGATTCGTTCCCCAATGCCACCGTTTTTCACGTATGCTAACGTATGTGGTGCATTGGGGGGGGGGCAGGGAATAAATAAGAAAATCCGCTGAAATATGTAAATCCTTCTCAAACACTGTCAAATTCATTTTATTGCATTCCAAAGCCTTCAGAAAAAAATGTATACCCGAAAGACGTATATATACGCCCGGGGCAATTCCCTCACTGGCTGAGCGAGACGTTTATATACTCCGGTGACACTTAAGAGGAGAAAGCCGTATTGTAGCTTTAGCGTTAAAGTATCGTATTATCGAATTCAATACATTGTTATTGTACGGAGGGGGGCGCGATGAAAATTATGATTGAATATTGAGTCGCAAGTACTTAAAGTTTCAGAAGCACTGAATTATTGTAAATGTAGATGTGAAACAGATTTAAACCGCAAAAGATATTACATAATATTACCATAATTCTGCCACAAGAAAAAGATAAAAAAAAATACAACAATAACTAAATGTAATGAAAATATGTAGCAATATTTAAAAAGCTGCATTAAAAAATCATTTATCTCATTCAAAAATAAATGTCATATCACCAGACTTTTAAGAAATCTTTTCAAAATTACTTTTTTTAAATATAAAGCGGAAATATCGAAATAATCTCGTTATTGATGTAAACATCATCTCCGTAGTTTCAGCGTGAATTTTATGCTTCTGAAACTTTCCACTTTTGTGTACATTGCAAGCAAATACACTCATGCTTTTCTTGGAATAGTATTAATAATTGCCTCTGATACCGAAAAAAAAGTTACCTTTCAGATGTTTTTGAGATTTGTTTTTCTAATACTAATATTTTTAATAATATTTTTTTAAACTATTGAAAGAGAAAAAGTAATGCGATACGAAAACTTGTGAGGAATGATTTATCTCATTCCTTAGTGTGAGAGAGTCGGAAGGAAGATTAAACATAGTCAATACAACTTCAATTTATTCTCTGATACAAACAACAACACAAATTTTATTAACCAAAGTTAAGAGATGCACCCAAATACAAAATATGGAAAACAATAACGAGGCAGATGAGATACGAGAAGATTTTTTTAAAAAAAACAGATCACTTACGTCTAGGCAATACCTTCTAATTCTTACCGATCTAATCTAATATGATTCCTAATTGACAAATCGTCAACTTTAATATTACAATAATCAGCAACAAAGTATCCACGCCTCACTTCACGTTTAATTAATCACTGCTAACCCTAGTAGTTTAAACTCTCCTTCTAACTCGAAAGTTTAATCTTTATATACAAGTCTTAATTTTCATACTCACATCTTCTTCAAAGGAAGGCTTTCAATAAATTAAATTTAAAGACCAATTTTTCTCCAAGTGAATTGTAAGTGAAAAAAATCCGAATATATCTGTGACAAACTTACTGACAAACTTTGTAGGAAAAGGAATAAAAAATCTGTAAAAATCATAATGCTACGGCGATACATGCTCACAATTTAAAGTTCTTGGAAAAGTAAAGGGAAACCAATTTTATATCTTTTCTTAAAAATCGATTCAATTTTTTATAAGTTTTTAAATGTATGATAAGGTAATCTATTCAATTTAGAGATTTAACACGTCAGTGAGTAAGAGTATATTAACATTGCACTGTACACAGAGACGTTTTAAGACGTCATGGGGCCCTGGGCCCTTACGTAAAAGTAGGCCCTGGGCCCCTACACAAATGTAAGCTCCACCTATGACCCTTAAAAGTAGACAGATCATAGAATGCGTTGTCAAATACTCGTACGAATAATAACCCGAAACAAATGTGCATAACTTACAATCGCACAAACCGGCTCAACCGACTGTCACCTTTTAAATAATTGAGTAATGATGGTGTATGGTGGTAGGCTTAGGCCTCAACGTGAACGTGACATATTGCACGATATTCCCACTTTTTCGGAGAATACAACCGTAAAAGTTGAAATTATTCGAATCATGATCTTATTAAGGCCTAATCGAAAACGAGACGAGACCCCTATTGTTGACGAGGCCCTGGGCCCGTTCCCAAGTGACTCATGCCTTAAAACGTCCCTGATTGTAAGGCAACATGAGGGATTTGGTGACGCACCTAGTAATTATTAACACATCAAATCAAATGCATATTATTATGACAGTAAGGTATAACTGGATAGTTTTTCCAAAAAAAAAAAAAAAATGTTTATAAAATCAGAAGCACAAAATATATTTTTAAATTTTCTTATAACATTACTTGTTTTTTTTTAATTAATTTTTTCAAGTTATTAATTTTCTTAATAAGTACATTCAGGTATTCTGTTTGGATAAATATTAACAAGACAATGGTTGTCTTAAAAAATGAAGGAAAGTAAATGCATACTTTATTCCTGTATGAATTCTAACATCATATATATATATAAACCCAAAGATATGATCCTAAAATACCCAGCACGTATCTAGGAAAAGTATACCAAAATTTCTAAGGTTGCTGTAGGAGAAATTTCATCTTTTTGTTTAAAAAAAATTTTAAATATCCAAATATAAGAACTATATTGATGTTAGAAGATTAAAAATGCCTGTTGTATTTTAATTCCGATTTATTTTATAAGAGTAAGAAAAGTAAAAGAATTCTTATAATTAAATCTTCTTAAATTTTTTATAATTTATTATAATTAATCTTAAAATTTTCAATAATATTTATTAATAATTTTCAAACCTTATGAGGGGCAAATAGAACAACATGTTAAACTAGAAAATAAAAGTAGCAAAAAAAATACTAGATTGCCAATTAAGATATCGTTATGATAACTAACTGCTATACATATCTTTTTCTAAAAAAATAGATTACACAGGTTGTTATCATTGCTTGTTATGTGTTAATCACAATTTTCTTTATTAAAATTAAATTAATTGAATTTTTTTAAAATCTAAATGTCTTTTTTTTAAAAAAAGTTAAGTGATTAATTAGTTATTTTATTTGTACTTTTTGTATTATTAATTGGCTAAATGAAATAACACTTTTGCTTTTATGCTTTTTACACTCCTCAATCATACAAATTTCAACTACGATCAAATATTTTAATTTTATTTCTACCTTAATTTTTGTGTGTCTAAAGGCATTAGTAAATTAAACTGTGAAGCAGAAACATATTCTTCATCTATAAAACACAATGTGATTATTCTTACTTTATTAAAACTATTTACTGATTTTTAGAATTTAGTATAAAGGGAAAAATGGTTTACAAATCGAAAAAAAAATTTTATTCCTTATTTTTCAATTGATTTTAAAAATAAAAATGAATGTGTAATAATATATCTGATGTTTAAATATCTGTAATAAACAAAATATTTATTTAATTTCTTGTATTCCTTTTTTTTAAAGAAGTTTCCTAAAACGATTGTTTATGTTTTGTTAAAACAAACTCCCGAAACAGAATATTCCAGCATATAATCCCTTATTTACTATTGGTACTCTAAGGTACAATATCTTTATATGTGCCAAATTTCACAAAATATATTTTACCTCATTCTTCAATTTTTATAATCATGGAACTAAATTACCTGAGAAATATGCAGAGAATGCATCAAATACACTCATTTCTCCATTTGGATGTTCCCACCATTTTCTTATGATCAAAGAGGTGAGCGTTACCGTCATGCTTGAACGATAAATTCCTGTTTTGAAAGTATTAGGAAGTATTTTATCGATAGTAAGAGTGTTAATCTCTAAGTTCTTAAGCTAGTATATAAAGGCTGTGCAGCGTATTCATTTTCATCTCAGAATCAACATCGAGTAAGTCATTTCAAGAAGGCTTCCTCGACCAAAGGTATTTACTGGATTACTTCTTACCCCATGGATTATATCAACTTGTTGGTGATTTGTTCTGAAGTTAAAGTTTTTTTTTCTAACTCTAATATCGAAAGTTTGTTCTTAAGCTTTTAAAAAATTAGGCTTAAGACGATCTGTTGACATTGTTTTTAAATCAAAAGTGGCTTTTATTTATTCTGAAAATTATTGAGAGATTATTCATATATTAAACTAGCATAGAGAAAGGTCTTTTTGTTTTTAAATTCGTAATTAAAACTCCAATTTTTAAACATGTTTTTGACGTTATTTTTCCTCTAAAATCGATATTTAAAGGAAAGGAAATATAGAATCGAATTAAACCTAAAATGTATACAGATGTAAACATATATAAAATATCAATGACTTACAGGCAAAAAAATAACGCTAACGATTATATTTAAGAAATGTTTTTATTAAGTAATGAATAACTAAAATAAACTCACAATTTAGATTTTTCTACTAAAATTACTCTTTTTTTAATGATTGATTATTTATTTTATACCTTGTAAACTAATGAAGATAGCAAATTTTATGAATATTATAGATTTGTTAAAGAAGAAATATCTAATTTATAGATGTATGAAAGAGGCTAATTTTTAAAAGTATTATTTAGTAATTACTTGTATGATTAGTCCGTTAATTTTGAAAAATATCATTGATAAGTTTTTTAATATGGTCCTGGTTATTATTGTAATTTTTGTTTATCGATAATTTGCAGAATTATTAGTTACAAACAATAATATGGATTTTATTTTAATTTATAATAACGTAATTTTAAAGATAATTTGATGAGTTAAAATTTTATTAACAAAATATACTCAGTCAAAAACTAAGACTTACTGAGTTAAAAATATGTCGATACTTTGAAGACATTCAAATTAAGTAAAATTTAAATTCTGTATTGCTCACTTTTATGTCATACTAATGTAAAAATATGCAATTTTTTAAGCAAAAGAATTAAAAATATTATCTCAATATACCCGCAAAGTTTAGTTAAAATACATCCAAAATCCCCCAAATAACAATTTGATATTTTGCGAATTTGTATTTTTTATTGTCTGATGTTTAATGAAATGCAAAGACAAATTTATTATACAAAAATAAATAACTGTAATATATTATTTAAAATTTATTATATGGAAAAATAAATGTAATTATGATTAATTACTTAAAAAATTATTTTACAAAATTATATAACTTTTTGAAGCAGATAGGATCATGCTAGGATTAACAATCATAATAACATTTTTTCAGATGAGGATCAACATGAAGTTGTGCTTTGTGATATTAATAGTGGCTGTGATGTATGTAGCGGCAGAACCTGAGCCAGAACCAGACCAGTAAGGCTTCTAACATTTTTTTTATCTATATCAATTTGTACTGAATATCTTATTTTAATTTAATTTTTAAAATACATTTAAAAGTTCTATTCATAGTAAAATATTATTTATAGATATTATCCCAAGAATAAAGCCCAAGAATAAAAAAAAGCTATGCTAAGAGTTATTTTAGTAAATCATCTTTTTTACATTCCAAGATATTGAGAAGATAAGAATTTCTAAATTAATTATTTAAGTGTTAGAAAAAGGTTTTGAGGTAAACAAAATATTGCGATTGCTTTTAATAATTGAAAAGTTTTAATTATAAATCCATGTTTTGGATCTATGCCTGAACCTAATTAATTATTTAATAATGATGTACCCCTTAATGTATTTCCTGACAGAAGATGTCAAAATGGTATAAACAAATATCTCAGAAAAAATACTTAGTAATGTACTTTCTCTTGTATGCCTAAGTGTTTTGTTCTTAAAATATCTTTCACCTGTAGCATTAATTATTAAAAAAATCATGTGTATTAGTGTTAACATTAAATTTTAAATCAAATTTATAATAAAAATAACTTTCAATAATTTAGAAATATAATTCCTAAAGTAAATAGGATAATTTGGATAAAAATTAAGAAATATTCTTATGTACTAAGACTCGTGTATAGTGATGGAGCAATTTTAAATATTAGTTATTTTGTGGCAGTAAAAAAGTAACCTATGAGCTTCAAAAAAGATTCAGGGTAATATATAAATGTAAAGCATAACAGAGGACATCATGATTTATGAAAGTTTTGATTCATTTAAGTTATTTTCTATAAATTAGAATTAATTCCTTTTTGCTTGTATAAAATCGCATTTCATTTTATTAAAATTTGAAGCCAAGGTAGTAAAATAAACTTTTTATTTTAGCCATGATGGTAAGAAGGTTATTGTAATAAAAGACAAGAGTGAGCATCACCACCACCATCATCACCATCATCATCATCATCATAAACATGGACATGACCATAAACATGGCCACGAACATAAGCATGGACATGAACACAAACATGGACATGAACACAAGCACGAACACGGACATAAGCACGAGCATGGTCACAAGCATGCCCATGAACACAAGCATGGTCATGAGCACAAACATGGTCACGAGCACAAGCATGAACATGGACACAAGCACGGACATTTGCACAAGCATGAGCATGGTCACAAGCACGCTCACGAACACAAACATGGTCATGAGCACAAACATGGACATGAGCATAAGCACGAACACGGACATAAACATGGCCACGCACACAAGCATGAGCATGGACATAAGCACGGTCACCATCATCATCATGCTCACAAACATGGACATGGACACAAACACGAGCACGGGCACAAGCACGGACATGGTCATAAACACGAGCATGGACACAAACACGAGCACGGACACAAGCACGAGCATGGGCATAAACACGGACACGCCCACAAGCACGAGCATGGTCACAAGCACGGTCATGAACATGGTCACAAACACGGACATGAACATGGTCACAAACACGGTCACGCTCACAAACATGGTCATGAACATGGACACAAACATGGCCATGCCCATAAGCATGGACACGAACACAAACATGGACATGACCACAAACACGGTCACGAGCACAAGCACGGACATGGCCACAAACACGAGCATGGTCACAAGCATGAACACGGACACAAGCACGGACACGCTCACAAGCATGGTCACGGACACAAACACGGGCATGAACATGGTCATCATCATGGTCATGGTCACCATCACAAATGGACCGGACACATCCATGGACACGGTCATGCTCTTCATGCTGAACCTCATGGTCATGAAATCCCTGCTGCTGAGCACCACGGAATCGAAGCAGAACATGGACATGGATTGGAAATTGAAGCTGAACCCCATCACCATGAGGAACCCGAACACGAATCTTACGAAGCCAAATCTGAGGATGAACCCATTGTGGGATTCAACACCGAAATCAAGCATGAGCCATTGTTCGCTGGTGGACACGGAATCACTCAAGAATACCGTACTTTCGGAAGCATCGCTGGTGATCATTTGGTTGGCAAACTTGGATTGCCTTCTCTCGACAGGAAAGACGCTTTCAGCAAAGTTTAAAGAACCATCTAAATGTCTAAAATGAAAAATGCAGTCAATTGCCAAGGACTGATTTATAATTTTGACTGTTTTGCATGTTTTAATTTATTTATTTGCATCAAGCCAAACCCTCTGTGCATGTATCTATCGTACATAAGTTTTATTGTATGTTAATGTCAATATCTTTTGTTTTGTTTCTTCATAAATATGTTTGACTCAAAATAGAGATCGCAACATCCGACATCGATGTAAGCATACTGCCAGTTAATTTATGTATATGATATTGTACAAAACCAGTTGCGTATGATATTGTACAGAGCTAAATGCTTTCTTGTGTATTTCATCAATTTGTATGCAATGATTATATTTCATTTGTTCAATAAATATTATGTCAATGATATAACTTGTTTTAGTTTTTCTTGATATTTTCATTCTTTTTTATGAAGTTTAAACTTAAATATATTATTTTTTATTCAAAACTAAAAATTGAGCAAATTTATCATTTACCTTAAAATATAATATATCACGAACGAAGGGTAATTCAGAAAATAGTTGTAAAATACTATAATTATTGAAGTCGTGTCATTTTTTAAAGAATAAATTTCAGAATTTTTTTCGAAAAATAAATTGCTACAGGAAGAGAAGGATATGTCAAATAAAAGGATATCTTAGAATAGGAAAAAATATTTTTTGAATATAGTATATTATTTATGAAAATAGATTCCGCAGTATATAAAACATTAAATAAGATTTCATGCACTTTTTTACAGCTTATATTTATTTATCTATCATTTTTATACTATATAGTAAATTATTAGCATTCACGATTCGAATTTAAATCAGAGAAAGAAATAGTATGTATTTTAATATAATTTCTTTCAAATATTGAGATATTTTGTATGATTTGTTAAAATATTTTCCTTACTTTTAAAACTATATTTAATTTCAATCAGTGATTGGCAGAAATTAAATTATATTTGTCTTGATTTTAGACGATGCGAATACGTAATTAATATAAGTATTAAATTTTAAATTGTTTTATTAAGTAAATACATATCTGTAAGAAAATCGTGTTATGAAAAAAATGATTATATAAAAAGAAACCACTGGAGTGATACAAAAAATCTAATTTAGTTATTTATAAAATATTGTATTTATGATTTTGAATATAAGAGAGAGAAATTTTCTTTGCAAAAAAAGGTACTTTCGTATTAACCACATGACAGTGATAAATGGTTAAAGATTTTACAATTCATGGTAATTTTATTTATTTAAGTTATCCGACTATTGCGACAACTTTTTTTAAAAAAAGATGGAGTTATGGTGACATTTTTTTTGTTGTTTTTTAGATTTGTTTCGTACATTTTATAAAAAATATGCTAGAATTAAGAAGATAAAAAGAAATTATTATTACTAAAATGTGTGGGAAAAAATGGTTAAAAATTGACAAAAAATAACATAAACGGGGCCCATTTTGTATTTAAAGTTCAAGGACAAATTTTCAATTTTTCAATTCTGATGTGTTGTTAAGTTATTCATTGTTGAAATGACTTTCGGGATAAGAGATATTTTAATTTTTACAAACACTAGAACAATTTATATTAGTTATTATATGAAATGGCTTAAAATAACAGTGATTATGTTAACATAAGGGACTGTAAATTTTGTAATATAGTGATTGATAAATCTGAAGGTTATAACATTTCTACTATTATATAGAAAGTGCACAAAAAATTTCAATTAATTATTTTTGAAACCTTTTGAGCAATCGCTGACATCATTTGATCATTTAAAAAACATTTACACACATTTCGATAAAATGCGTTTTAAAGTATGACATCTTGCTTAAAGTGTAATGGCATCTGCCTTTACTAAAACCCGTGTAAGATTTGTTCTAGTGAACGGAAAATAATAAACTTGGGTATTTTTAGAAAGCTAATAAGATGGCCTATGAAATAAAATCATAATTTTTTAATTCACAATTTTAGGGTAGTCGGATACCTTAAAGGAAGTGAAAAAAGCTTCAAAAATGAGAACGATGTGTTTGATGTCATCATAAGAAAAACTTTTAAACAGTTTCCGGAACAAAAATTTTTTGAAATTCGACAAAGATCGTTGATGGCATACGATAATTCAAAGGAACGTGCAGTTTTAAAATCATTAACCATTTAACTGTGATTGAAGACTATATTCGTCATGGTGAAGTTGCAGGATTTATTGTCATTAAGAATATACTCATCATGTGTAAAAAGTAGTGACCATTAAATGGCTATTTAAATTTTAACTTTTTAGAAAACAAAACATATTCTCAAATTTGAAGTTGCTTAGAAAATTTTGAGGCCAGGGCCGGGTTAAGACAAATAAACATAAAATATGAAAAATGTTAAGATGATCTCTTGCATCCCCATATGCACTGGCTGAAACAGCGTATAAGTTTGCATAATGAATTTATTTATGTGCTATGATAATGTTTTTTAGATGTTAGCCTAAAAAGAGCAAAGGCAAAAGTCGAAATGCTTATTTATAACAGAGTTCCTTCAGGTACGGTCAGCTATGGTCAAATGCGTGACGCCGACCAGGCGCTGAGCCCATTGATAGCTGTTGGCTCGAAGTTACCTCGCTATCGAGTAGTGTAAATGCCAATTGTTTGAAGTTAGAAGCATGTGGCGATATTTGAGCAATGTCCCAATGCCGTGCCGCCTCAAGAATAGTTATTTTTATTGGGGTGGTAAAGTTAAGGATGCTTTGTAGTAAAAGGACTGCGATCAATCCTACTCCACCTTAGTATCAAGAACAGGTAGAAAATATTTTGTCAGTAAAGAAAGAAGAAAATAAGTGTGTGTCCAGGTCTTTCAGATCGGGAATTATGACGGTCACTTAAATTCATGGATATCCATAAAAACTCCAATATGTATGTAATATATGTTTATATTAACCAAATAAATAAGTATTAGCAATATATATATATAAATTGTCAATTTTATAAAATAAACTCATCTTTTTGATCCAATATTTTAACTACGATACTTACTCTAGGATTGACGAATATACACATCATCGCTTCAACTTCCGCGGCACACATAGCTGAGAGCTTACAAATGGGGTCGCCACAGCATACTGGTTAAAAATGAGAAATGTTAATTCATTCGTTATAATTTCAAATTGTTGTTTATTTACAAATACCACGAACACATTAAAAATTATTCAGGTTTTATTAACAGAAATCAACGTTATACACAGATACAAAAATCTTTATTATAAGAGGTTTTCTCTAACTTTATTTCTTTGAGATGAACTTTTGGGTAGTGGTAATACGTTTATTAGAGTAACGAACAAGAAACCAATGGATAGTGGGGTCAAATTTCATACATCTAAACACCTTTGTAAAATGGAGCTGATACAGTTTGTTCAAAATTTTCCCGTTAGATCAGCGGGAATCAGCCCTAACAGTGGGGTGTCAACTCGGGTATCGTTTTCGCCTCTGAAGCGAGTTTTTCAATTATGAAATCCAACACATATCCTTTACGTTGAGGGATGATCAGAAAAAAAGTTTACAAGCTGCAACAATTGAAAACTACATATTGTGGAGAAATTTATTTTCCCATAGGGGAGACAAATGGTGCTACTTGTCATACAGCTGGTTTGCGGGTAGGTAGTGAAAGTTCCTGGATGGTTAAGGACGATTGAAATGGCAAGAGCTTAGGAAATTAGTCTCTTTTGGAAGTACGAACCATGATTCGATTTTTATGGGTAAAAACTGTGTCCGCATTTGAGAAAGCAGAGCAGAATAAGCACATGTAGCGAAATGGTGTCACTCTTTTCAATCAGGCAGACAGGATGTCGAAAACCGCAATATGGCAGGGAGCGGCTGGCCAAGTTCTTCAACGGCACGAAATGAAGAAATTATTCAAAATGATCGGCAGGTTACTCTAAGTGAAATCTCGTCAGATGTAGGACTGAGCTATGGTAGCGTGCAGCATATCGTTTCTGATGAGCTGCTGTGTTGTGAAAACATCCACCGGGACCTGTCTCAATGTGAACAGGGACCTGATTTCTACCACGACGTGTTAAACAATTTGGTACTGCGTTCTGATAAATGCTTAAATGAACTTGGTGATTATGTTGAAATGTGATACGTATGCCTCTTAATTCCCTTTTGCATTTCTGTCTATTGTTAATAAATATTTCTTTATTTGACTTGTAACCATTTTCTGATGAACCCTCGTAGTATGCTGTTCAAAAATTTTAATTTCTATGGGCCTCCATATATTGTTGAGAGTAACTGAGAGATGGGTCAGTTAATTTATTGTTGTATCAAACACTTCAGCTATCTGTTATTGTACGCCACTGATTTAATTTGATTTTAATTTACGACGCACTATGAAGCAATACGAGAGCTATTGGAGACGAACGTCGTAATTTTCAATGACGGTCAAGTGACAATAACGACACTTAAACTGGCAACCCTTCAGACTTTTATATCATACCAACGGAGGACTTTTAGACTTGTCAGATTTAATGTGCATCATCGTTTCATCAAGGCGAGTCTTCATTGGTACTAGATTTCGAACACGCCATACGGCAACGCCAGCCACGAGTTCGCGACAGTGATCACTTGGCGACCCCGGCCACCTTTTAAACGACACAAAAAGATCCGTAATTTTTTTTAATTTATTTAAAAGATTATTTGTAGGTAAAATATTGAAAATATAATCCCAATTGATGAAAAAATTTGGATAACAAATGCTATATACTTAGTTATACTAATTTGTATTTGCTTATGCAATCAATTATTATATTTGTTTATTTAAAACGTGCAATCTAGAAAAAAATCAACTCATGTGATTAAGGTATACAACTACCTTAAAATTGTGCAATTTGCCAAAAAAAAATGATAAATTTCGTATTGTGATTTATTTTATAGACCAACTTATTTAGCTTTATAAAAATTTCCATTCCTTAGAACAAAAACTACGTTTTAGTAAAAGCAGATGCTTTTACTTTAAGTATGAGGTCATACTTTAAAATGCGTTTATAACTCGAAATATGTTTTTTCGAAAATACTCAAACGTTGGCAGCGATTGTGCTCAAAGAGTTTTGAAAATAATTAACTGAAATTTTTTGTGTATGTTCTGTACAATAGTAGAAGTGTTTTAACTTTCAGATTTATCAATCACTGTTTTTTTACAAAACTTACACAGTCCCTTAAGTTAATATAATCGCTGTTTTTTTAAGCAATTTCATATAATAACTAAGATAAAGGGTGCAAGTTTTTGTAAAAATTAAAATATCTCTTATCCTGAAGGTCATTTCAAAAATGAATAATATAGCAACACATCAGAATTGAAAAATCGAAAATTTGTTTATAAACCTTTGGACCAGAATGGGCCCCGCTTATGTTATCTTTTGTAAATTTTTACCCATTTTTTCGCATTTTAGTAATAATAATTTCTTTTTATCTTCAAATTTTAGCATATTTTTTAAATATACTAAGTATATCTAAAAACTACAAAAAAATCCCCATATCTCCCCTTTTTTTTTTTAAGTTTTCGCAAGTAGTCGGATACCTTAAAAATGGAAAAAATGATTAGATGCATACATTCACAACAAACGTATTGATTTTGAAAATACTGTAAATATAGTAAAATAAAAACAGGATAATTTTAAAAGAATTAGAACTTTGTGTTTAATAGCCAGAATCAAATGTAGAAGTTCTAACTAAAACTTATTACGTAATAAACAGAGTAATGGATTAGTAAAATGGGAAACTTCTTATGATTATTTCAAGGAAATGAAATACAGGAAGTTTTAGATGATTTAATAAAATACTTGAATAGTTAAAATTTATTTTCTGAAAATATTCTAGAGATTCAACTCCACCGTTAAAAATTTGCTTCAATTATATAAAAAAAGGTCCATCCATTAGAGAAGCTTTGAAGTTTAAACGATATTTTTAATTTTGACTTGTTTTTTTTTTACATCCGGAAAATGCAGAAGTCTTTTTTTAAATAAAATAATAATTTATTTCGATTTTCCTCGATGACGTAAAAGAGAACACTGTAAAGTATATTTCGCATATACAATGGTTTATATTATTAAGAAAATTTGCATATTTCGTTGAATTTTATGAAAAAATTTGAAAATGTAAAAATATTGCTTCGAAACAAAGATGTGTATCTTGTGTATTGAATACGTAAGTGTAAACGTGTATGTGAGAAGAGCTCGTCGAGTTACAGAATTTATAAGCGGGCGTGACAAAATCCGCATTTCGTTCGCCAGCACACTTCATCGAATTTTTTGGTGTTTTCTTGCAGCAATCGCACTTCTAATTGTGGGTAGGCTAGAGGCAGGCTAGTCTCAAATCCAGATTTGTAGAGAATTCAATTTAACGCCCAGCGTCGTGTTAACTAATGGAAGAAGCTTCAGGAGACTGGTTCCATCGAAAGAAACCATGGGCAAGATCATCCAAGAGCTATGAAGGCCGGGGAAGCCCGTTTTCATTTGCCCGTTAGAGCGAGGCTTATCAGGAATGCTGCATTCTTAGCTCTCTTGTGAGCTGTATGTGGTCACAGGAACCCGAGTTTCAAAGGGGACTACATCCAGAAAACTTCATGAGAGAGGGCTGTTTGTAAGAAGACCTGTCGTTTGCGTTCCTCCCAGTCCTGCAAACAGAAGAGTCCATTTAAAATAGATTCAGAGATCATAGAGATTGGAGCATGGATCAGTATGAGACTATTCTCTTCACCGATGAGTCCCGGTTCATCCTAATCAAGGATTCTCACCGTACTTTCATATGGAGAGAATTAAGGACCTACTACTACCTGCCCTCCAGTGTCCGAGAAATCGAACATTTTAGTAGCGGAGGCTTGGTGGTCTGAGTTGCGTTAGATGTGCACATGTACCTCCAAGTCTTTGAAAGAGGCGCTGTGACTTCTATAAAATATAGGGATTAGGAACTCTATGTTCGCCTTTTCACGAGCCCTGATTTCATTTTAATGGATGACAACGCACGGCACATAGAGTTCATATGGTCGACGAATTTTTGGAAAGTGAGGATATTCACCGGATGGATTGGCCAATTATATCTCCAAACCTCACCCCTATAGAGCATAGGTTCTCAACGTGGGCGATAAAACCCCCTTGTGGGCGTTTGAGGCTTTCAGGGGGGCAGTAAAAGACCCAGAGAAAATTAGGCGGCGTTGAGATGGCACGAAGAGACTTGGGGAAATTAACCAAATATAGTCTAAAAAAGACTAAAAAAAACTCGCTGATTATGTACCAACAAAAGTAAACTTTAATACTGTTTACCTTATGTGGATTGTATGTATTTAAGTCATTTCTATATCAAATGTACGAAAATTCATATATTTCGGTAGTTCGGAAAGTGGATGAAAAACTTAAAGATTACATTACATTCAGACCTACATTAAATTGAATGATATAGTGCATTTAATTTCTGTAGTGCACGTGTTGTCGTTGTCTGTGAGCAGTAGGAAAAATGTTTCGTCCATGCATTCATCTATACAAATAAATAAAATTGAAGTGTCTGTTTGTAATTTCAAATTAGCAGCTTTTTACTAAATGCATTTAAAGGTATATACCGTACTTATATCAAAAATTCAATTTTTAAAATTTTTGTCTGTCTGTCTGTTTGTTCCGGTTAATCTCGGGAACTTCTGGTCCGATTTTAAAAATTCTTTCACCAATGGAAAGCTACATTATCAGCGAGTAACATAAGATATATTTTATCTCTATATTCCTACGGGAACGGGAATTATGCGGGTAAAACGTTGACGTTGCTTACTCCCCACCAAGTTGGCGCAAAATTATGCATTTGATCAATAATGGAAATTTTAATAAAAATTTTCTCACATTTGTAGCAAATAACTGAAACATAGTGTAATTTAGCATCTTAACAAAAAGCAATTTTTAAATGGTTTTTTATTAAACGTCTAACGTTTATTGCGTTACGTTTGTTAAATGTCAAACTCAAACTTTGAGAAATATCGCCAAGTTGGCTAAGAAGCTCTCTATTCCGACAATCCCAGATATTTTAATGCAAATCCCCCCCCCCTTTTTAAAGAGGGAAACAAAATAAAGTTTTAGCGAATTGCGTGCGCGTGATATTGAAAATTCTATGATAATATTAATTGACAGTTTCATAAAAAGTTTTGATTACTTTAGTAGTTTTGATTAGTTTGAATAGTTTTGAAAGTATTTATTACTTTGAATTTTTGGAAATAAGTACAAAGACTACCTGGCAGAAGATATTTTGCGACGAAAAACCAATCAAATATGCCTTTCAATAAACACATCTACAACGAAACGCAATAAAGGTTTTCGGAATGGTTAGGAGAAAGCTACATGATTTTGGAAGGATTATCACTAGACGTGTCAACGGAAATAGCTTCGATATTGAAATTACTTGAGAATTAAACTACAAATTCATAGCATTGCAACATCAAGTAACAGAATTTATTCCTCAATTAACTCCAGAACAAAGTTACGTTTTCCAACAAATGTTACACAAAATAGAATCCGGCAGTGGTGCACTCTTTTTTTCTCGAAGCCCTGCAGGAACAGGAAAAACGTTTTTGCTAAACTTATTATTAATAACCACCAGAAAAACCTCGAAGATAGCAGTTGCTATGGATTCTTCTGGTATAGCCGTGATTTTACTGACAATGGTCGTACTACACATTCCGTTTTAAAATTATCGCTTAATCTTGCATTTGAAGATTCCCTCATCTAAAATTTCAGAAAAAAATAGCTCTCAAGGCAGGATGCTTCCACAATGTAATCCTTTAGTGTGGAATGAAAGTACGATGTCTCACAAGAAAGCTATAGAAGCGTTAAATCGAACTCTTCAGGATTTACGAGATAGTACAGAGGAAGAATGGTAGCTTTATCATATATTGGCTGGAAAATTCAAGCTTATGGGGAAAATTTGAAAAATTCAGTCTGAAAATGAACATGAGAGTGTATCTTCATTATGACGTAGATTCGGAACATTATGCAGAGACGCAATTAAAAATTGGTTATGGTTTTCGGCTGGAGGTTGTATTTTACTTTCAGAGAATTTTGTAATGTACAAGAAAATAATGTAAATCTCATTGCTCAAATTTACCCGGGCTTGCAACAAAATTTAATTTGGGATCAGTGGTTGAGCGCAAGAT
This sequence comes from Trichonephila clavata, assembly GCA_019973975.1. NCBI lineage: Eukaryota > Metazoa > Arthropoda > Arachnida > Araneae > Nephilidae > Trichonephila > Trichonephila clavata. The sequence goes on along the minus strand of BMAO01035546.1, from coordinate 117,862 downwards.
CAATATTGGCGCATAACAATGACAATGTACATAAAATCAACATTGAATATTTAAACGACGTGTGGGGAGGGGGAATTGAAGAAATATTTATCAATGAATACAATCGTGGATAAAGAACAAAGTACTTCATATCCCACAGAGTTCTTAAATTCACGTGAACTTACGGGTGTACCCTCACACAAACTTCAATTAAACTAAACGTACCAGTTATGCAAAATCTCGATGCTCCTCGACTATGTAAAGGAACGAGGCTTTGGATCACAAAACTGGTGCAGAATATACTTGGTGCCAATAATTTAACATATGTCATGAAAAGGGATAGTGTTATCATACCTCGAATTCCAAGTATCTCCACTGACTTACAGTTTCAACTCAAACGATTTCAATACCCCAGTTTAATGTTGTTATTAACAAAGCTAACATTTCAGGTAGCAGGGGTGCATTTGGAAAAGCAATGTTTTCTCATGGCCACTATATGTAGCCTGATCGGTGTGTCCAATGCCCAAATCTTCACATATTTGCAACTGACGGAAGAACATGTAATATCAGTAATGTGTACAGTAGCATCTTAAAATAATATACTGTTTTGAGTTCTTTTAAAGAGGAATTATATATTAAACGTAGATACTTTCGATTTTTAAAAATATTAATAGTTTAAGTTATTGAATATTACCTGTTAATTATTATAATAAATTACGTTTTCGGTTTTTTTAACTAAGCTCAATTTTATAATTTTTAAATTTTATTGGTTCCAGTCAAGCAATAAAAAAATTACCATATTATATTATTTACTTTCTAATGATAATGATTTTGACTTATTATATTTGACTTATTATATGACATTTAAATATATTTGAGGCAATAACTATTTCAGATTCGCAAGTAAAAAAATTGAGGCTTTAGAAAAAATAAATTAAAAAATACATTCTTTTGGCATAGAATATTTTTAAAAATTTAACTCTTGTTTTCACCATGAATTTTTTCACTCTTATTTCTCTAGAGTGGGAGGGGGCGGTATCGAAATATTCACAAGAAAAGGTGGCGCCAATTCAAAAAAAGGTTTGGAACCTATGCTACAGGACGTTCAAGGCAGTGCAATTGCAATTCGTAACACCCCTTCGAGAACGATACAAGGCGTGAAAACAGAGTTGCAGAACGAATGGGATTAATTTTCCCATGAACTCATATATAAATTCTTTTATTTCCAGTATAAAATCACAATGTGGGGCCTGTTTGTCTGATAGAAGAGACCCTACCCCCTTTAAACCATTTTTTGTTCTACTTTTCAACAGCTCATACCTTCCGACTTCGATTAGTGTTACGCAAGATCATGCGTGTGTATTTTAACAGTTTAAATGGTCATTTTTTGCCTTGTATCAACCCTAAATACAGTCGGACCTCTATTTAACGAAGTCGCTAAATCCCGAAAATAAGTTCGTTACATGAAAAATTCGTTAAAAAGAGGCTCATCTTTTAATAAACTTTATAAACCACACAAAACAAATTTTAAATTCATAAACTCTATATAATAAAAAAGTAATTATTTATACCTTTTTGTAGATTAATATATATGTATTTTATATATCTTACCCATTACAAAAAGAAAAAAAAACTGCAATGAAAACAAGAAAAAGAATATCGAGGAATATGTTGCATTTTCAACATTACGAAAATATTTTTAAAATTAATGATATTTAGGAACATTTTCTAATTTAAAGCATACAATTTTAAACATACATTGTTTTATAACTAGAAATACTAAACATACATTACCACACGCGTCCTTAAATTTAATAACTCATAAAATCTGTTAATTTTGTAATTATTTTGATTGAAAAAAATGCTTTGTTTTTTATAACTCGTCTCGCATCTTTGCAATGCACCAAAACTCCTTTTATGACCACCATAAAATGTGTTAAAAGAGAGAATTACTTAAAATGTCCAGAAATACTTAAAGCATAGAGAGAAAAAAAATTGAATCACAAGAGAAAGTTCGTCATATAGAAAATGCACTCCGCTATTGGGAGGTTATTTTACGAAGAAAATCGTAAAATGTTCTTAGTTCCAGGAAAATTTCACTATATAGAAAAATTCACAATATAGAGGTTCGTTATATGGAGTTTCAACTGTACATACACAATTTAATTAAAGTCTGTGCAGTAGTTTTAGAGATAATCGACAAAATCTAACAATTCTCTTAATTCAGAACACCAGTGTAAATAACATTATATAGTACTATTATACTACAAAGCAGTAAGAGATAAAAAAAATATACAAATCTCAAGTGAATTCATTATTTTTCGGAAATTCTACTAACTCTTATATGTTTAAGGATTTTTTTCTTGATTTCGCAAGTTATATAAATGTCCAGCATAGAAAAAATTATAAAATAATTACAAATAAAAATATTATTATATAAGGCATGATTACGATCGAACAAGATTTCACAAGAAACGTCATCGAAAACAATATTTAAATCTTAATATGAAAACATGTAATGAAGGTATAAATATATTTCTTTGCTTGTTTATAAAAAAATCAAATTATATACCACTATTATTGTAGTAAGTAGTATGAATTTTATAGAAAATCTAGTGAAAATTTCGGTTATGCAAAAAATATACCAAGGAAAAGAAAGATGTATATATTTTGCATTTCTGAGAAACAGTTCTCAGAATATTGGAATTAAATAAATATCAAGCCAATGTGAAAATTTCGTTATCTTAGATTTTACAGATATATTAATCGAACATGAAAAGTTTCCCTAGATATTTTAATCCTTCACCCTAAAAATTATTATATAAATAGAAATAAATAAAACCTACAATTATATCTGTATACTTTCATGCATTTTTAAACTACTGAAACGTGTGTATTTCAGATCTTATGTTATTAGATTTGCTCATTTTTAAGGTATAACGTTTTTTGTGTGGATGTTTTGAAAGGACTTACGTACCACTTTACACGATGGGATGTCAATGGTTATTCACTTGTGAAAATAAAGTTTTCTTTCAAGATTAAAACTTTTAACCTTATACTTTACACATTACTAGGGATTGCAATATCGGACCAGAAGTTCGATATCGGTATTCGGTATTTTTTAGATCTTACTACCGGGAAATTTTCGAAAAAGAAAGAAGGTGCAGTGTTTCTTTGTTTTATTTTCCAGTTTTATTAGAGAGTGTAAATATCGCAAAAAATTTATTTGTAGTTTTTAAATTATAACAGTATAAAAGAATCACAAAAAAGTAAAGGAATATCTTATTTATTTAAATCAGGAAAAAAGTGTAAATATCACTATTCAGCCTGTGGTATTATTGAAAATTTTTGAAATGTGATTTAAAAAAAAATGCATTAACTGTACTATCATTAAGCCTGGAATGCATTTAAGTGCTCAAATTACAGTTGTGTAACGCGCTCTTTCGGCACATTCGCAAGTGGGTGGTACTGTTATCAATAGCCGATATACTTTTTCCAAGTAATTTACCTCTAAATCCCTCTTCTACAAATAAATCGATTTCTCGTCAGATGGTTTTGGATATAGGTAATTTTCGTATTGTATTTTGGTTTGTAGAAATTTTTTTAGTTAGGCTAATTCTAATTTTTGTTCGAGAAACAATTCCTTTTCGCTATCGGCATTAGTGTCGTCGTCATCTTCGATAACTGTACCGAGTTCTTCTAAATGTAGATAGGTTTGAGGGTAAAAAAGTTCTAAGAATAATTACTACACACTCGGTCGAATTTGAATTGGTTAGTCTCTTTTCTTCTTTTTCATTTTCATTTTTAAAATCATATTGGCATGTAAATACACAAGTATGATATGCAAATAAAATGTGAATAACAAACTCACCAATTAAAAAATTTCGAAGTATTACGCACTTTCTTCCAACTACAACCTTGTTTTCACAGATTCGAATCCTGCGCTTGTACAGTATCACTCTGAATTGTAATATAATAGTTTTGGCTCGCATTCTTAGATAATTCACATATTTTATCACTTCTCTTAATTGCACGATGCAACTTTGTAATCACTGTCTAATTAATTTCGCCCGTCAGAGAAACATAAAAACAAAAACGTATACTATTTTGTTAGGTTGGCGATATCTGAACATATAGTGGGGTCAATTAAAAAAAATTCCAGTAAATACCGAAAAACCAGTATTTAAACTTCTGAAAAATTGTCAATTTGTCCATTTACAAAATTGTCAAATGGCTCAAAATACAGGTGTTCGGTATCCAGAAATTGAGTTTTCCTTTTTTGTTTGTAATTTTTCTATTACTTTCTATGATGACTTTATTTTATTTTTAATTGTATTTTGAACTAGGTACAAATCGTTACATCAATATAAAGAACTATCAGATTTGATTTTAGTTTATGTCGTACTCTGAAGCCATACAAGGTCTATAGGAGATAGACCACGTAAATTAGAGTCATGGTAGAGTGACAACACCTGAACTGACACCCTTCTCCAAACTTCGACACCACTCCAACGGGAGGATTTTGATTCTTGACAAGCTTAACATGCATCAGCTGATCTGCACAATGAGTCGTCAGGGGCCCTTTGGATTTGAATCTATGACTCAATAAAAACTAAGACACTGATAAGATCCGAATATTTGACATAGCTGAAAATGATTTTTAAACATAGTTGGATAGTTTTGTTTCTATTTAGAGCGAAAATAATTAATTGTGCAAAAGTTAATTATACATCAACTGTAGTTCAGGGTATACTTGTACGTTTATGTGTGCATTTAACGATATCCGGAATAGTTTTCTTTAACTTTTCAAAAATATGAATACAATCAGATTTTGCTCGATTCTACGAATTTCGAAAATGCTGGATGAAAAAACAATTTAAATTTCAGAAAAACTTCGTTGCTAAGGTTATTTATATACAATCACATACTTTTGTATAGTTATTTCAAGTAAAAAGATACTCCCCAAAATTAAAAATGTTTGCATAGGTTTCAAAAATATAGAGCATAGATTTCAATGTTATTTTTGTTTTAAATAATAGATGGTAGTTTTGAAACAAAACTATTTTTAGGAAACTTTTTGTGGACGAATTAGAATACAAAATTATATGCACAGTGAGTTTTAAAATGATGTCGTAATTATCCCATTTATACATGCTTTGTTTGAGTCAATACATTTCAAACTTAAGGTATCCGACTACCATAAAATTGTGAATTTTGCCAAAATGTGACAAAAAATTTTTTAGAACTTTATTTTATAAGCCATCTTATTATCTTTCTAAAAATACCAAGTTTATTATTTTCCGCTCACTAGAACAAAAACTACAAGTGTTTTAGTAAAAGCAGATTCCACTACTTTAAGCAAGATATATGTAGTACTTTAAAATGCGTTTTACTCGAAATTTTTTTTTTTTTAAATGGGCAAACGGGGCCAGAAACTGCTAAAAAGTTTTGAAAATAATTAAATGAATTTTTTTGTGTAGTTTCTGTATACTAGTAGGTGTTTTAGCCTTCAGGTTTATCAATCACTGTTTTATAACAAAATTTACAGTCTTTTATGTTAATATAATCATGGTTATTTTAAGCAATTTCATATAATAACTGAGATAAAGTGCCCCAGTTTTTGTAAAAATTAAAACATCTCTTATCTTGAAGGTCATTTTAAAAATGAATAACATAGCAACACATCAGAATTGAAAATTTGTTTGTGTTATTTTTTGTAAATTTTTACCAATTTTCTCCCCTTTAGTAATAATAATTTCTTTACTTAATTTTAGCTCATTTTCCTTAAAATGTACTAAATAAATCTAAAAACAACAAAAAAAATCCCCATATCTCCATTTTTTTGAAAAAATGTTGTCGCAAGTAGTCGGATACCTTAACAATTCTACACAAAAATGCGTTTTGAAATAGATAAATTAAAAATTTAAGAAAACGTATTCGAATGAAAGTTGCCTCTCTTGGAAATTTTTCAAAATTATCTACGTCTGTAAGGTATCCCTTACGTTTAACTCATTAATGCAAAATAAGTGATAAGTGAAAAGTAAGTGAATAATAATAGTACTATTTAATGCATCTTTGAGAGATGATTGGATGTTTAAATACTCGGTTTTAGGTTTTTTTTCTGTTTTTATATAAATTTTATTATTTTTTCAGACCAACAAAAACTGGTTTGTGAAGTCAAAAATACACAAAAAAGATAGAAAATGGCAACGTAAATATCGACCAAAATCGATCATAGAAACGCTTTCAATTTTTTATATATTGTAATGATGCTGTGTGTGTGATCTTTTTCACTTTAACTGTCAAATTAATTTGATGATTTGGGTAAATAAATCGTCGATATTTGTATCGCGAAAATCAAATATTTAGTACAAAACAAATATATTTTAGCAGTTAAAAATTGATATTTTGAATTACACAAAAAAATTTAAGGGGCAGTGGTAAAGTTCATTTCCAGAGAACATCTATTAGTGGTTTAAAAATTCAGTTTTGTGTTGTATAACTGGAAACACTTTTCCAAGTATAAACCAACTCCTTAATCATTACACCAGAATTATGTTTCCTTTTTTTTCTGTTTGCATCCTTTTTTGAACAACAAACTTTGCACAGTATAGCAGGCTCACGATTCGCAATAGTAGGAGGAATATGAGATATAAAATTTCTTTCAGTAAGACCAGTAGGGTTATCTACTGTAGGTGGTCTTCCAGGATTGTTTTGTCCAGAGAAACTGTATCATCATATTTATGTAAAAGTTCTTCGACAACTTGGACTAGAAGTGCAACAATGAACAACATTTCCATACTCTCAACTACATTTTTAAAGAGTAAAAATGAGTTCCAAAGTACCTTATCTAGTACATGTAAAAACATCTTTTTATAATATTCTTTCTGGCATTTTTGGATTGTCAAATGAAAGGATATTTATTCCTTTACACTATCCATAGGTAGATTGTAATCAAAAACAATCTTTGATTTGAGTATACCCTCAATTTTTTATTTTTGAGGTGGTTCATGGAAGTATCATGAGTACTGCTCATCAAACACCATCCATTTAATTGAACCCAAATTCACTTTTCCCGATGTAGATTCAGTTTTGGACAAAGAGAAGAAGCAGAAATAAAATTCTCCCGCGCGCGCGCGCGATGTATATTCTAATATAACTATAAGTTGTACTAAAAAATGCCCCCGTATATACTCGAACGCGACATTTTGAAGAATTAGTTCCTTGCCCATGATAATCTCGGACATGAGAGCTAAAAGGTTAATGAATTCAAACAGATAGTCCTGAACTCCAATTCTGATTTTAAATTACTTGTACTAGTTTGAAAAATAAATGTAGTTATTTATATATCTGCTCTTATAATACATTACAGTACAAAATGATGAAATCCATCTCAAATGCCCTATACAAAGAGTTACTGTGAAATATATTTTATAATATAAACCAAAGTAAAATCAAAACAAAATTTTACATTGTATACAGCTTTCTGTTGTGTTGAAACTCTACGAATCATTGTATAAGACTAGAAAAAGTTAAATTTTTGTATTAAGAATAATTTTGAAATGAGATATATATAAATGTCTTGTTAAGAATAGAAACATCAGGATATGATATTTCGTGAAGAAAAAATATGATAAGTATTCCTTACCTTTTATTTTAGTTCAAATTTCTTTTCAGTTATTTTTGCCGATAAATCATTCAAATTAGCGTTAT